>PVIH01013889.1:0-56354 GCA_004025045.1 Sigmodon hispidus
CCTGACCTCTGGGCGGGGTCCGAATCTGCCCCTCGGAGACCCCAGCAGTTGGTTCGCTCAGTTCGAGGTCGTGGCGGGGTTTCCCTCAGCAGGAGCCGTGGAAGTGGTCAGGGACAGCGTCCACCTGCCCCTGCCCCAGAGAGCGCTGGGATTCTGCAGCCAGCGCTGGGTCCCGGAAGTGGAACCAGCAACAATGGGCCAGCATTCTTATCTTGCTTCCTGTGCATCTTCCTGTCATCTCTGCTTTTCTGCTTCCCATAATTCTCCTAGTCTGTTTGCCCTATCTCTACTTCATGTCTAGGTACTTGACCAATCAGTGTTTTATTAAACCAATAGGAGTGATAAATACAATGTACAAGAGCATAGTCCCACAGTGGGTGTAGTCAGGCCCTGCCTTGCTGTTAGAGAACGTTACTTTGCATCCAGGTTGTTCAGGTCTCCATCAATTTTCCAGTGCAACTGAGAAGTGCCCAAGTCATTGTAATATATAACACTCAAATGAGACATAATGAAGTTACTAACACATCCACTTTAAAAATAAGTCTTTGTTGTTACAGTATGTGCTTATGCTCACATCTGCATAGAGCAGGTAGAATCAAGAAGGGAGCATTGTATCCTTGGAGATTGAAGTGTCAGTTGCTGGTGAGCTGTGGTTTCTGGGAATGAAGCTCAGTCCTCTATAAGAACAATGCCTGCTTGTAAGCACCATTTCTCAAGCCTCCAAACCAAATCCTAAAGAAGCTGTACAGAACAGTCTTGGAACTACATGTAGTTAATAGATCTTGAGTGGCTTTTGAGAACTTTCAAACTAATTCCAAACACCTAAAAGTAGAATTTTTGCTAAAAGATTCTGGGGTTTATCTTCCTATTGAAAGTCAAATATCTGGCATCACAAGGTTTACCCTAGGTGGCAAGCCATGACTGAGCCAGCTCTAGTTGTTTCCTGCTGATTTCACCCATTTATGACACTTTCATGATGTCACTGTCCTTATTTACAAGAAATAAAAGCTGATTCTGACAGAGCTCAGTGAAAAGAAAACTGTATTAAGATATATTTTGGGGTGTCCAGAGCATCTTGATGAGCTGGAGAATGCAGTTGTAGGACATGTAGTCAAGAATACCACCTGAGATGATGCTTTTGAGTGGAGACCTCAACGGCTGGGTTCTTTAGCTTCTGAGCACAGATCCTATGGCCTGAAATATCTGCCTTGTCTATTCTGGCTACTCAGTGCTAGTTATTGTCTCAGATCATTGACCCTGATTTTGTCTTCTCCAAGAAGGGTTCTGGAAAGTTCCTATATTTTACTAAGCTTTCTAATTCCATGTCAGGGGTGGAGATGCTTAATTTTTGCAAAACTTTGTGCTGGTGCTTGTGGCCTAGCTGCAAGAGAAGCTAGGGAAGGAGCATTTGCACTTTAAGCTTTGGTGGCACAGCTCTGATTTGTAAAGAGAAAGAGTCCCTAGGGATAGGAAGAGCCTTCCTTTGTACATTAGGGGACTACAAATGTCACTACAGCTTCTGAAAACATTTGAGTTTGCTGCCCTCACCTGGGTCTCATTGAGTATTGGTTAAATGATGTGTCATCAAGAAACTTTCAAAAGCAAAACAGTGAAAAGAACTAGAGGCTTGGAGAAGAAAAGAGAACAGGATGAGAAAATAAAATGTAGCCACAGGGACAGGAATAAAAGACACATGCCTTAAAACTTCTGCTCTCTAGGCAGTCCTATATTTCCTCCATTATTTTTGTTTTTCTTGGGAAGATGCATAAGACTCACAAACCCGTGCAAAACCCCAAGGAGTTTCTAGTTAGAAAATATTGGACCTAGACCAGAAGTGGTTCAGCTCAGTCATTCTCTAAAACAGCAGCTGCCTAAGTGATGAGTTGGCCTATCCAAGATGGGTTATTTAGCCAACAGACAGATGGCCAGGAAAGTCCAGTTTGTTGGCACAGTATTTGTCATTTCAGAAGGCTCTTGGCCAAGCAGCCAGCAGTCAATGGATTCAGAAGCCAAAGCCTGCCATCTTGGATCTGCCTTTGAAGTACCCAGTTAGCAACAGAGGACAAAACAGGGCAGACTTAGCTCCACTGAGTGCACAGTCAGGTGATGAGGGACTGTTCTCAGAGCCCCATTCGCAGGCTTGAAAAAAAGCTGAGTGGTAGCTTGCTTGAAACCTAGATACTCAGAATCCATCGGGAGGGATGTGAAGACAGAGCATCTGTGAAAATGGGTGTCCAGGGAAGGAAAAGGGCTACTTACAGCATTTTTTTTCCAGAAGCATATTGAATTTCCATGTAAAGGAGGATGTCTTATTACATCTCATAAATAATTAGTGGGAATTACAGAGAACATAAGTTAATTTTTACGACTATCAAGACTATCCAGTGTTGTGACTGGAAATACACTCAGAAAATGTAGCTCAGGTTGGAAGCTCCATAGCACTTTATTATGTACTTCAGCCATCAATCAAGGTGCCTGGACTGTGTCCCAGGGACCCTTCTAGGGAGCTGGCTTATGATAAAAGGAGGTTGACTCACCTCTACCTTCATGGAGCCCACAACACACTGGAAAAGATGTTTGCAGCCAAGAACAAGAAAATGTAACATCTCAATGAGGACAACATGGAGAGCTATGATTAGATCAAAGCACAATTCAGCCACCTATGATTTAATTATGTATTATTTATATTTATGTATTTAACTGCATGTATACATATATTTATTATATATTAACTATGTAATTGAGAATAATTTCATATATATTTTTCCCAATATATTCCCTATAACCTTGGTTTAGAACTAATCCTTTTATTTTTAAAAAATTGTGAGCTGGGCTTGGTTGCATAAGCCTATAACCTCAACTATTTGAAAAGCTGGGGTAGCAGGACCATAGGTTCAAAGCCTGTCTGAGAAACCTAATAAAATCATGTCTCAAATAGAGGGCTGGAGACAGAGTTTGTTCAGCATGCTGGGGCCCTATTCTCAGTCCTCAGTCCTGGAAAGCAAAACAAAACAAAACTACAAAACTAAAAACCAACCAGCCAAACAAACACCCTATGACTGGAAGTCCATCTTCTTCCTTTGTCCCCCAAATTTAGTTCAACTGATAAATGCGTATTCTGGCTCACTGCCTCCCAGACTCCATCTGCTTACCTGTGACGTGTAAACACTGAGAACTACTTCTTATCATGGTGGCAGCCAGTAGTTGTCAGCAACTGCACCCCAACTCCCCACTCCTACAACCCACCCCTGACAACAGCAACCAGCACACTGTGCTTTTCAGTCTATTGAGGATCAGATTTAAAAGTCAGAGTCACAGGAACAGTTGCCCACAGCTCTGCTCTCCCTGGGACATTCTTATGAGGTATTCTCTGTGCAGGTAGGTGTCTCACCCAGTGCTCTGCCCCAGCCAACTCTTTTCTTGGAGTCTGAACCGTTCACTAGATCTTCAGCTCAGTGCAAGGTTGTATTGTTGGCTTGCCCTTTGTAGCCATGTTGTAGGAAGATATTGCTCCTTAGAAAGTGCATGCTTGAGTAAGATGCCACTGGAGAGGTGGCACCTGCAGCTTTTCTGTCCCTCGTCACTTGTCAGCTGTAGATGGAAGCTCACTGAGTATATTGGTGAGGAGACCCCAAAACTGGGTGAAAGCTCCTTCTGTTTCTTTCCCTAAACTCATCTGCTAAAATCAAGGTGATCACAGTTACCCAGAGCTCTCCAGGTGTGGGGAAAGCAAGCTGGAAGTTAGCTTCTAAAGTTCCTTTCTCTTGCTCTATGTATTCTAGTGCATTTAAGCATTGCACTCTCCCATGCCCATACTTCTCTCTGGATTCCTCTGCTGGTGCTGTGAGGGCTACTGACCAGCTAGCTGCTCAGGACTCCTGTGTAATTTCTTTTTTGGAGACCTTGTCTACCTCTGTCTATTACTTGTGATAGTTTGAATAAGAATGGCCCCCATAGGCTATATATTTGAATGCTTAGTCACCAGAGAGTGGCACTACTTGAGAAAGATTAGAAGGTGTGGCCTTGTCAGAGAAAGTGTGTCATTGGGGGTGGGCTTTAAAGTTTCAAAAACTGAAGCCAGGCTCAGTGATTCTGTTCCTGCTGCTCACAGATCAGGATGTAGAATTCCTGGCTCCTTTTCCAGTACCCTATCTTTCTGCATGCTGCCATGCACTCCATCATGATGACAATGGGCTAAAACTCTGAAACTGTAAGAAAGACCCAATTAAATGCTTCCTTCTATAAGAGTTGCCATGGTCATGGTGTCTTCACAGCAATAGAACAATAACTAAGACAGTGCTTCCTTGAGAGGAGGACCAGTAGTTAGGAGGCAAAGGGAAGAGGGCTGGGAGATGGCCCAGTTAGCAAAGGGTCTGGAGCACAAGCATAAGAATCTGGGTCTAGATCCCCAAAATCTACATAAAAATCCACATCTGGGGGCTCCTGTCTTTAAACCTCGTCTTGGCGGTAAGGAGGTGGAGGCAGATAGGTACCAGGAGTTTTCTCTCTGACAAGTCTAGCTAGTTGATGGATGAGCGTTGGGTTCAGTGGGAGATCCATTTCAAAAAGATAAAATGGGGGCGATAAAGACACTCAGCATTGCCCTCTGGCTTGTATACACACACACAGAGAGAAACACACACACACACACACACACACTCATATCTATATGTCACATGCACACAACAAACATGAAAAAGGATGAGAGAAAGAAAGAAATAGAAAATTAGACCCACTCTTCATTCCCTTTAAAATACTCAGAAATCATCTCAAGGCCTCAGCTTCATTCTAGAGCTTTCCATATACAGAACAGTAGGCCCTTATCTATTCAGCTTTGATTACCACCTGGTGTCTAAGCTTTGATTCTCTCTCATTCTTAGGCATTCCTCGCCCATCCCCACTGCAGTGTGCAGAAGACTGAACTGTGGTTGCTGCTTGCCAACCATTAATGGCCTTTGATATTGGGTTCTGTGCATTGAGGTTCACTTCTAATCATTAGTAGATTCTACAAATTAATTACAATAACCATAACATCTAATTAGCACCCTCTGTATTCCAGGAAGTGTGTTTAATGCCTACTACATTTCTCCACCTGATTCTTCCCAAGCCATGCACTGAGTATAATTTTTATGAGAGCCATCTTGGCTCAAGGAAGGCTTGTAACTTGCTCCATGGTCATGGCCATAAAGCTTACAGAGGTAGAGCTGACCCTGAATACACTTAGAGCTAACAGCCTGACTGCAGATGGACTCCTGCTGGCTGCCTCTCATCACCAACATCTACAAAGGCAGTGCATCAGATTCATGTGGGTGCCAGTTCATAAAACAGATCCTCTCTTCACGGACAAAGCCATCAACTCAGTGTAGGTTCAGTGAGTCTGCCTTGGAGATAAGCTTCCTAGGTAATTTGCACAAGTAGCAGCCATTCATTGGAAACTTACATTCATTTTCTCCCTAATTCTGCACAGAAAAGAAAAGAGGCTGGGCATACATCAGGCTTCCCTGAATGCTAAGCATAAAGAGCTAAGTTGGATCTGAAATACAACCAGGACTTTGATGTGACTCATAAGTTTCACCATTTCTAATTTTTCCTCAAATGTCTACTGTGAGTCTTTTTATGCCTGAGACTTTCCCAAAACAGAGTGGGTAATCTTGTATTGATGAGTTGGATCAATAACCAAAAAAGGAAAATTGCTGTTTCACTAAGATTGTGTAGAGAAAGAACCTGGCTTTCTCTCTAAACATCATGACATTTAAATTATGGGTTAAAAATGCTACTATAATAGGCTGCTATTGGGAGATCTTCCCAGCAAAATTTTTCATTTTTAAAAACAAGTTTATTTAAAAATATATTTCACAGTATAATATATAATTACTGGGGCCATTTAAGTAACAAACATCTGAAGCCAATTTGATAGCTCTTTTCTCATGTGTTCCTCTAAAGTGGACAAGTTACAAACTCATATTTTCCTTCTGTTATTAAGATGTAAACATTTTATTTATACTTACAGAGTACTGGCACAGAATCCCACAGTATAGATCAGTCCATAGCTTGCTCTTTCCCATATCATTATATACTGTCTGTAATATACTTTCCCTGTCCCTGGTCCACATTTAATATTCAGTGTAAATATGGAATCAGGTTTTTATATTGTGTGTGTGTTGATCTTGTCTTTAGCAGAGGCCATTGATAAAGTTTGAGTATGAGTTCATGAATCTTGCTTTTAGGATTCTGGCACAACGTAGGGATGGATAGATCTCTTACATGTGTAATTTAAGGGTGTTGTTACATTCCAGCATGTGGGTGTCAAGGAAACAGATCTCAGTGGCCAAAAGCAAAATGCAAGTATGCCAAGGAGGAGACAAATGGTGGGTAGGGAGAGAGAGGAAGGAAAGGGAAGGGGTAGAGCTGGGAGGTAGTCAACTGTTCAGCTCTGCCATTGGGTCTATGTAATGTGTTTTTTTTCCCATCTATATTATAGCCCTTCCTCAAAGGTGGAAAAGGAGATGGGGGTGATTGTAAGAACCAGAAGTCAGGCTGGGCTGAAACAGTGACCTCTGGATATGATAGGACCTCAGTACTCACCAACTCAGGGAAGCTATGATTGTCTGCATAAAACCTACATAAGAGCAATTTAGTCAACACTCTAGTATTGAGGAGGAAGGAGTTAATGAATCCCAGCCCCCAATGAAGATTGCACGTAGATGATCACTTCTGGTGGGGAGAGAAATGCAGTTTCCTTTAAGGGTATGACCCCTGGTAGGTTGTTGTTGGTCCCATACCCAAAAGTATATAACATCACAAATTGGACTCAGTGTGTTATTAGATAGAGCAAATACAAACAAAGTACAAAATATATTGATTCTTTATAAATAACAAGCAGGTATAGCCCTTCCAATAAGCTCCTCCTTGCTTCTTTGGCCTTTCACTCTTAGGGAGTGCATCACTGGGGGTGGTCTTTAAAAGTATACAGCCTCATCTCACTTCCAGTTCATTCTCTTGCTTCCTGTGTGGGTTTGAAGATGTGGTCTCTTAGCCTTCATATCAACTTGCTGTTGTTACATCTTCTCCACCATTATGGATGCTCTCTCTCTGGAGCTGTAAGCCCAAATAAACTCATCCGTAAGTTGCTTGTGTTCATGGTGTTTTATCACAGCAAAAGCACCATAACCAATATGGTAGCTGAGAGTAGATTAAACGTTTTATGTTTCCCTGAAACATTTTGGAAGATTTTCCTGTTTCCTCTTATACTGACAGTGTTTAAAGTGCTAATTTTTGTCCAATGGAAAATCGGAGCAGTGATTTTTTTTTTTTTAGCAAGCCTTTATTCATATCCATTCTCCACTAAATTCTGTGCTTCAGAGGAGTTCATAGCTCATGGAAAGCATAACAAATAAATCAGTAACTTAAGCTTGTAGTGAATAGAGTGACCAGAACAAGCATAGAACGTATGGGAAAGCCAAAATATGGGGAATCAAAATGTGACTACAATGATGATGAAGACATGTCACCACACTGATACCTTGGATATGTACCCTGTTGGATGATATATTGGGGTGAAAAAATTACACAGAGAAATATATCAAACAACATTTAAATTATAAATCAAGTTAAGCCTATGAAGTTATCTGTCTAGTTTTTCCTATGACACTATCTTTACACAAAGCACACCTACCATTTTATTGTCTCCAGAAGGAATTATAAGGTTATACCTGGCATATTTCTGTGGCCTTATGGTTCTCACACATTTCTTTCTTCTCCAGACTTTTTGGCCAGACAGCCATCAATGTAGAGGAAGGGTAATTAAGTGACCCAGCAGAGCTCTGTCAGCTGTGATATGATTCCAGTTCTCACTTGTCCACCTTCTGCATGACTGGCCTCAGACTGCCTAGACATGATGCTCAGAATTTTCCCTCACTCAGACCCAGGTGAGTCCTTCAAAGCTGTCTGCCTTCTCACAGACACCTTCTTCTGGATCCTGCTTGTCTTGACTTTCTTAACACTTAATCTTCTTAGAAGATGACCAGACAAGCAGTCACTGGGGATGTACGGACAGCCAGAATACCATTTTCATGCAAGATCAGTTCTCATTTAATTTGCTTTAAAGGTGAGAAGTTGAGCCTAACTGCACAGATGTGAAATAACAAAATGCATTCTCACCCCACCTCCAAAGACTTGACCAAAAAACTATAGGGTATCAAATATAGTCTGTGAACCTCAGGAAAGGGAAGCTTTTGAATCATATGTAGGTTTTCTTGTACCATACTTTATTATATTTTGAGAATTTCATCCAATGTATTTTGATAATATTCATCTCCAGTTTCTCCCTGATTCAACTCCACTTTTCTATGCCCCCATAGATAGAATAGAATAAAATAGAATAGAATAAAAAGAAAATTTTATGTATTCTATTTTTATTTATGTTTACAAAAATTGGTCAAGAGCTTATTAAGTCTAATTTGTATTTCTCAAATACTGTTGGGTGTGAGGCCTGCTCTGGAGCATGGGGCCTGCTCTGGAGCCTGAGGTCTGCTCTGGAGCATGGGGCCTGCTCTGGAGCATGGGGCCTGCTCTGGAGGATGGAAACTGCACTGGAACATGGGAGCTGCTGGGGAGAATGTCTAATCTATTAAAATGATATCCTCAAAGAAAGTTGACTCTTCCACTTTCGTCAGTATTAAATGACAAAAGACCCTCAGCCATGGCTGGGCTTCATGCTCATCTCACCACTTCCTGCCAGGATCTTGTAGGTCTTGGGCCCTCATGGTTGCTATGATCTCATTTGTGTAATCGTCCTATTGTACACTGTTGCCTTGTAGCCATCCACTGCCTCTGGCTCTTACAATCTTTTCACCCACATCTGGCACCATATTTTTAAATGAAAAGGAAGGAAGGAAGGAAGGAAGGAAGGAAGGAAGGAAGGAAGGAAGGAAGGAAGGAAGGAAAGGAAACAGATTTGTGCAGCAGCTTGATAGAAACTTGGACTTGATTTTAATTCTTTTTTTCTGAAGCAGCGGGAGGGGAAGCAGAGCAGGACTGGGTCAGAGAAAGACATATTCAGAAAACTTTCCCAGGGAGAGAATGAGCATTGTCAGTGTCTCTTGGCAGAAGCCAAGCATTGCACATTTGACAATTTCCAGTCCACAGTTCTTTCTCATCATTTTCCCCAGCCTTTCTGTGGTCTGACTTCACAACCACAGTTTCAGCAAAGATGCTTGTGACAAGGAGCAGGATATGGGAAGGACTCAGGAAGTAGTAGGTTGAAGGGGCCTCTGGACCTCATCTAACAGAGGCTGAGAACTGGAGAGATGATTTTTTTTGTTGTTGTTGTTTTAAAGCTTATTTGAGTATGTTTATAATGTTTACTTCATGAAACTCCCTCCCCCTAAAAGTGTATGAATTCTCAGCCATAAATGGCATCCAAATGCAGTTATATTAATTACCACATGGCTTTAAGTATCTTTTTAAAAAACTTTCTTTTTACATATTCTTTATTTTTCACATCATGCATCCCCATCCCATTCATTTCCCCATTTCTTCATATCCACCCTCTGTCCTTGCAATCTACCCCTCCAATAAAATAAAATTTAAGAAAACAAACAAGAAGAAGGAAAAGAAAAAGGAAACAGAGAAGGAAAAACATTGATCTTGCCATGGAAGCTGTAGTGTGTACAGTAAGTCCCACTGTAAACCCCTTTATCCACACATCTTTCCTCACAGGCGTCCATTGCTGAGTCACTGGTTTGGATCTTGCAACACTGTCAATGCTGGGCCCTCACGGGAACTCCTCTTGATTCTCTTGCTGTTGCCCTGTGTTGTGGAAATTCTACGGCTTTGAGTCTGAAGGACTGGTTCCTTTATGTACTTCAACAGATCATAGGTGGGGTGGATGATGGGGGTGGGCCAACATATAACCCTGGTTCTGGGCCTAGGTAGTTTCACAGGTGACAGTCCACTAGGAAAGCTCATTCTTTTACTTACAGGACTGACTCCTCAGCCTCCAAGCTGGGCTTCCTCATCCAGTGTGGAATCCCCAAAAAATTCAGTTGCTGCTTCCACAAGCCTCCTATATGGCTGTAACAGCTGAGGAATGTACTGACTTAGATTCTATGGCTCTCCAGAGCCTTCTCAGCCATACACCCCAATCCCATACATAGAAATTCTGTGGGTCACTTCTCAGCTGTCTGTTTTAGGTCCAGTGTCTAATGGACTTCTGATGTCAAATGGATTGTTAGGTTTAGAATCATATGACTTACTGGTTTACATTGTCATATAACTTGTCTTAGCAGATGACCACAGGAAATTCCCCTTCGATACCCACAGATCATCTGGAATAGTAGGACTTTTTTTTTTTTTTTTTTTTTTTTTTTTTTTAATAAGGAGCCAAGACTGATGATTTAGGCTTTGAATTCACATTTCACTGAAGGAGTCTCACTTCAGTTAGCTTGGACTATATGATGAATGGCCAATACATTCCGTTTTATCTACAAGGGTCAGTCACCATTCCTTTAGCCATTGGGTCCCTAATGTGGTCACCCTGCTGGATTTGATATCTATGAGAATATTGCCATTGACAGAAGGAAGAAATTGATTTAAATATGAGCTCAAAGAAATTCTAAGAGAAGAAACGAACACAGAGAACACTTTGGAGCTTGTGGGGAAGATTAAAAATGGCAAATTTCCCAATTCTGTCAATATAGTTCTGTCTCGAACTTCTCCCAACTTGGAACTGGAAATCATCAACAACAACCAACCAACCAACAAAACAACAACAAACCCAAGGCTTAGCTGCCAAACCCAACTTGGATGGAGAAGACAGTCTTTCCCCTACAGGAGAAAAAGTGGAACCAAATTTCATCTAGTATCTCTCAAAAATTAGCTCTGGCCCTGCAAAGATGGTTCAGCCAGTAAGAGCTCAAACACGAGGGCCTGCCAGATTCTCAGAACCTGCATGAGGAGGCAAGTGTGTTCCCATATGCCTGTGACACCAGCACTGAAGGGGGGGGGGGGGAGACAGGAAGGTCTCTGGGGATTGCTGGCTGACAGCAAGCTCCAAGTTCAGTAAGAGACCCTGTTTCCTCAAGGTTGAGGTTAAGTAAGGTGGATGGTGATAGACAGGGCACCAAGTGAAGTCATTCTTTGATGTCTGTACACACACACACACACACACACACACACACACACACACACACACACACGCCATGGAGCCACTGCAGCTGCTGTCCAGTGATGGTTGAATAAGGAAGTCTGAAAGGGTCAGATGGCATGCTGTGGGAAGTTCTGGTGGACATCGGGGTGGCCCTCCCTTAAAGGCCTGGTTAGCTCTCCTGTTTCTTTACAGCTTAGAGAAAGGGTAGCCAACATTGTTACAAATAGCCTGGCCCTAGAGCACCTGTCACTCAGTGGTGGCACTGCCTACCTCCCTCAACTATGGTTCCTGGCAACACCTCTTTATTTGTATCAGTTATAGAAAGTCAGGGCTAAGGATCAACCATAAGACATTTTGTATCTTAACTCCTGGAATTTCAGTGTGGGCTTATGGCACAAATTCTCTTGGAGAACCTTAGGAGGAGACCAAATTAAAGATGGAGGTCTGGATCCTGCTGGGGAGGAGCTTGAACGCCTTTCTAAGAATGCTCATGACCATCTGGGGAGCTTGATCTGTCCCAAGGACATGGCTCAATCTCTAAACAATAAGCAATCAGTATATACTAATGAGGAGGTTCCATTGGCTGCTACCTTCCTTGGGGATGTTGTTTTGATTAGAGAGGTAGGTGCCTGCAACTGCTCTCCTGCAGCTGAAAGTCAAGAAGGAATGTAAGAGTGTCCTGACCCCAAAGAATACAGAACTAAAAAACCAGGGCCATTAGTTAAGTGAGTGTGTCATCAAGGTATATGTCTTGGCCAAGTTCCCGCAGCCAACTCCAACGCCATGGCTACAGAAAAGGAAAATAAGTTGCCAGTAAGAGGCCAAGATGTCAGTGGAGTGCATAGGGGGAGGAACATCAAAGCGGGGAGAGGTACAGTACTCCCAGGTGCTGTATTTTAATTGTTACATTTAAAGATATTATGTTCACTGAGACTTTTCCCACCCTTGCTTGGGGTGGATGCACAGTGTGAGTGGGAAGACTCGCCCCTGTGGCTTCCAAGACGCAACGTCCTGTAAGGAGAAAAGGAATCAGGCGCCTCCTCCGCACTCTTCCAGGGCACAGGGCTGCCCAAAGGCTTTCGTGAGCTCGCAAGGCTTGAGGACTACGTGGAACAAGCTCTGGACCAGGCGCAGTTGGGGACGCTCGTGGATTCCCTTTAGAGTACAGGCAACAAGCCCCTCAGAACCGTTACAGCCCTTCCAGAAATCTCTTGCATCTGTGCTGGCAGCACCAACCGCGTTCGGCTCAGAAAGTCCCACGCTGGGCAAGGAGAGCATCTCCCCCAACTCCCAACCCTCTCTGTGGGTCCAGGTGAGAGCAGGTGGCTAGCAGCCACGGAGCCTCGGCAGGCGCCTGCCGGTAGACATCCTCCTCTGCGCACTCTCACCTTACGTGATTTCAGGGGGCCAAGTGGCCTCGGACCTTGGCAGCCAGCAGTGCGGTGCGCCTTGCTCAGTCCGGTGCGTTCAACGTCACACACAGGCGCTGCTCCGCTGGGGTCACCCGACGCCTTTTCTGCTTTCCGGGGATACACGGGCTGAGTGAGCGAGCCAAAGCCATCAGCACCCAGCGCTCCTATAAATAGCGCTCGGGTGCCCTCTTGGTGCTGTCCCTCCTGGCTGCGCTGCGCGCCAAGACGCAAAGTTGTACGCAGGGACACGGGAACCTAGGGCAGTTGGAGCCCTACACCTTAGAACTGATCCCGAAATTTGGCACTTTCAGCGCGGGGGACTCGGTTGAGCCGCCTACCTGCGTCCGAGTGACACTGGGCTTTGGGGAAATTTTTGACCAAGCGCAAGTGGGAGTCGCTGGCATTCTGGCCATGAACACAACCTGGCTTTCTTCTTATCCCCGGAAACACCTCCTGCCTCTGTAATTTGTTCCTGCGCCAGCCAGAGTGCCTCGGAGAGGACCAATACCCACACGGTTTGGCACCAGCTACCCTGGCGTTTCCTTGCTGAGTCTCTCTCTTCAGCTCTGTGCTTTACTCAGGAGTGCTTGGGTTTGGGTGAGAATTTGTTTTGTCCCTTTGAGGTGTGATCGAGAGAGTCTGGAGACTTTTTAGATGTCAAGGGACAAGTGTGGTTGCAGGGGCCCCGGGCAAAACTGATTTGGGGGCGGAGGAGGTTAGGGTAGGGAGTTCTGCATGAGCTGCTTAAAGGACAAAGGTAACAGCCAGACAGCTCGAAGGGAGACTTCAGCCCAGAGAATTGGTGGAAGTGCGTGCGCCGCCGCCGCTGCCGCCGCCTTTCCTGCAGCGCTGTCGATCTAGCCACTGGCATCTTCCTGAGCTCCGGGATTCCGGAGTAGCAGGCGCCGCCCCGGAGCAGAAGCGCCAGGCTGCGGGTTGGGCACGCGGCTCACCATGGGCTCCGCGCGCCGGGCGCTGTCCGTGGTACCGGCTGTTGTGCTGGTTCTTGCGCTGCCTGGGCTGCCTGTCTGGGCACAGAATGACACTGAACCGATCGTGCTGGAAGGCAAGTGTCTGGTGGTGTGCGACTCGAACCCAGCTACAGACTCCAAGGGATCCTCTTCTTCCCCTTTGGGGATATCGGTCCGGGCAGCAAACTCCAAGGTGGCCTTTTCGGCGGTTCGGAGCACTAACCATGAGCCATCAGAAATGAGCAACAAGACACGCATCATTTACTTTGATCAGGTCAGACCCCCAGGGATGGAGGGCGTCCAGCGGGTGGGTGGTCTCGGGAGCTGCCTGCCCAGATTAAGCTAGTGTGATTAGAATGTAGCGAGATCATTTAAGCAGCCACCTCCCTGAAGGTATCAATCTGAAACTTGAGCTGCCTCCCTCCCTCAACGGCCGGCCGCAGCCCCCATTCCCCCTTCGTGTCTAGTGGAGGCCTGGGTGGTGGGTGGCTTGAGAGCCCAGAGGCAGACACCTGGAGATAAAGACAAGTTTAGCAGCAACAGGTCATCAGGGGCTGAAAAGAATACTGTCCCTGCTGGGATGCTGAGATCTATTGGCAGAGAACTTGGCCCTCTAGCTCAGACTTAGCAGCAGGTGCCCTAGAGGTGTTTTGAGGGGCCCTAGAAGACAGCCTGTAAATGTTTGAGTTGTGTTTTCAAGTGGAAACCTGTCTCTCCAAGGGGCTCTGGAACTCCCCAAGGTGCAGAGATCCTGTCAGGAGAAGCAGATTGTGGGTAGGACTCTGGGTTTAGATGTGACCCCAGAACTAGAAGCTAGGGGCACTATGTAGGGTCCATGGTGGCTGGATCAGCACTGCCCTGCCTGCTGTAGACTAAAGCCCTTCTCACTAGTACTTTACTCTGCAAAGTTGTCCAGGCAGGAAGAAAGGGGATTGAGTAGTAGTGTAGAGCTTGGGTACGTAAGCACTGGGGAGCTGGTTTCCTCTGCCTGGGCTTGGTTCGTTTCTTTCAGGGCATTGCAAGTTGCTGAGGAGGCACAGATTTTGAGGTTGCAGTGAAGGGATGGGGCTGAATTGATGAAAGCAGAAGCTTCTGCTGAGTGGCTCAGTGCTCCGTAGACAGGAGTGATGAGCAACTGCAGGCTATCAGTTTAGCAAAGCCCCCTAGGACAGAAGCCCAAGGCTAGCATTTTGTTTCCAACCCCAACAGTACCTGGAGTCTGTTTAATTCCAAAGTCACAGTTCACAGCTGTATGCAGAGCACCGTGAACAGGTTAAGTGGGGCTGTGGGATATGCCAAAAAAGACTGGGGTGACATTTGTGCTCCTTACTTAATTCTAAGTAATACACTTGCCAGCTGTTCAGGGACTGAGATGTCTCCCTAGAGGCTTAGTGTGGGACAGCTATAAATTTTTTTAAAAAATGAATTAAGTAGTTCCTTTGGAGATTTTGGTGCAGTGTTTAACAAAGTGCTGGAAAGAAAGCATACCACTGTCCCTGGTTGCTGTATCAATGCATTATCTAACTGTTGGAACCTTGTGGACATTGTGCTATCTTTGTTCAGGGCATCATTTTCGATGACCTTCCCATCAATTAGAAGAGAAAAGGGATTTTTCTTTTGTTCAGGGAGCCATGCATCTTAGAGGCAACAAGACACATTTAGTTATAAATCTTGATATGCTTGAATGCTTCAATTACCCTGTGGAGTTCAAATCCAGCTTCATGTTTACTAATCAACACTAATCAGGCACCTCTATTTTGTTAATGAAGGATGCCTCTTGTATCTGAATCAGGAAGTCTTGCCTAAACACCGTACATGATTTTGAATGGGCTGGGAAAAGATGTTTTTTGTTAATGTTTTGTCTGGGAATCTTACACAGTTGGTGATGGTACTGTAGGAAGTCCATCTGATCTCAAGTCAGAGAACAGAAAGCTTGACGCTTATGGGGAAGAAGCTCGGGTCTCAGTCAAATCACACACATATTTGTATTTCAAGCAGGGCTGAACCTGGTACATTTACCTAGCCATTCCGACATTCTGGTGTGCTGTGTAGAGGCAGTAATTCACTTTGAGAAAATGATACGGGAAATGTGAGTGTATAAATTTCTATAAGAAGACAGTGTTTAAAACAGATATCAATGGACTGATTTGGATATATCTTTAGAGACACATCTGACTTTTATGGATTTATTCCTTGGTGAGACATGAAAGTAAACCTTGTTTTGTTTTGGCTCCTATACTCTCTCAGGAAGGGACTTACCTCTGAGACACTGAAATTTAACTGAGGACTCTCTGAAATTCAGCGTTAATGTCATAACCGGGCCACACAACTTGAAGTACACAGTGTGTTATGGCTTTCTTTAACCAGTGCTTATCTTCCTCATTTTACTTTGACCTTTAAACTTCAAGTGGATTCCAGGTGACTGACAGGATCAAACAAGGCATCAAAGAACACAGAAAGACCACTTAGTGTACCGTCTGCTGCATCCATGCCCTTCTCTTGCCATCCAGCCAGGGCTGGCTCAACAATGTATTACGTTAAGCCTTAGATGGAACATAAAACAGATGGCCATGGGTCTGAGATAACCCTGCCAAAGGCTTGGGGAAGAACCCGGCTTTCCCACCCATCTCTGTGTACCAACTGTTAGTGTCATGGATTAGACCTCATGGTGGGGTGGGTATGCCTCTGTGAGGTGTCCAGGGATTACTGCAGAGAGCCATGGATGTTGATTGGCTGGCTGTGTTACGTCACTTCTGGACATTGGGAAGGCTGTGGAGATGTAACTGTATAGCAGATGCCTTCTGTCTGATTCTCTGTGTAAACCTTCATATGATGCTTTAATGACCCTAGAGACATCCAGCCTGGAAACTGAGACATGAGTACAATACTATTGTTTTATTTTTATTTTTATTTTTTGCCTGGACAATTCAAAAAGTAGAAGAACCTTCTATTATGCACATCTGTCTTCCAAGTCACTTAAGAGGAGAGAATTAGGATTAGCTACTGTTTCTGAAGTTAATTATTACAAGAAGAAAAGGAGAAAAGAGAAAGGGAGGAAGGGAGGGAGGGAGGGAGAGGGGATTTATTTTGCTCAGTCAAATCTATAATAATTTACCATAATTTATTGTTTTTATCTGTAGATCCTGGTTAATGTGGGCAATTTTTTCACATTGGAGTCTGTCTTTGTGGCACCAAGGAAAGGAATCTATAGCTTCAGTTTTCACGTAATTAAAGTCTATCAGAGCCAAACAATCCAGGTATGTGCTTTGACCTAGATGGTCTCCGCTCCTGCATTTAAGAATTCATTCAGAGATATGCTTGCAGTGAGAAGATAGGTGTTCACCTTTTTCATTTATGTTCAAAACATTTAATTTGCATTTTTTCCTTATTAAATCATTTTGAGTATGTGTCAAAAGACACATAAAAATAAGCAGTTGAGGTTATTACTCTGATTATGGCCTGTTATAAAACAAAATATAACAGTTGGACACATCTCTACACAAGATCTTGATTTTATCTCATTCCTGAACAAAAGCTATTCAAACTTATAAGGAAAAAAATTATAAAACTTTTTAAATGAATGTTAAATAAAAAACAAACTTGTTATTGTTTAAAAAGAACAAGATGCAATAAAATATTGAAACAATAACAACAGAACATAATTTCACAAAAGCTTCAGGACATAAATGTTCACAGAGGATCTTGATTCTGTCTCATGCCTGAACAAAAGTTACTCAATCGTACATGAGGAAAAAAAAAACCTCATAAAACTTTCCAAATGAACAGTAAATTAAAAAAAAAAAAACCTTACAAAGTGACTATCATTTAAAAACTATGAGATGCAGTTAGGCATTGAAATGAAGCTACCAGGGAACGGCTGATGATGATTTTGAGAAAGGATCTGCCTAGCACATCATGCTGTAGTTTATTTTTGGTGCTACCATCCCAGGAACATCTTCCCAGTTGCAGTTGCCCGCTTAGTGATGCATCTTGTGTTATGTTCAGACAAGCTTGGTCTTACACACTAGAGCAGACATAGACAAATTTATTATAGTATTAAAATGTATCAGTGTTAAATAATATGGTACATGTCTATGGATTCTAAGATATGTTATGATGAATGTTTAGCATTTGTCTTATATTTTGTGTCTCTATGATTAATAGATGGCACTGTCATCTGTCACTTTTTTATATACTAATGATTCGATCAATTGGACATTCAGTCTATTCCATATTAATTTCAACCTAGAAAAAGAGAGTGTGTAAAGATCACATCTGCTTCCCTGGAAATTCTGTCATTTCAGATGACTTTTGTTGCTGCTCAAATTTCAGAAAAGTAGCCACATATTCAGATGTTGGCAGAATCTGGCTGTGTGTGACTTTGTCAACTCCCAACATTGGGAAATCACCTGTCCTCTCTTTTTACCAAAGGTTGATGCTGAGCATGTGAGGTCAGAACAGTAGTTGGCTTTGTTTACAGGCCAAGAGAAAGCCAGTTTTCACATGACTAGGTAGCTCTCTGGATGATTATTTTTGTAGGTATTTAAGGAAATTTCTATAGGAGCATATACACACATGCATTAAATATACACACAATACACACACATATTAAAACTGACCCCACATATGTCCAGTTTAAAGGGAAAGGGGAATATTTCCTGAATAACAAATGTTCAATCAGGCCAGCTGTCTTAGACTATTTCCTAGTACACATTTTGTTTGTAAAGGGAGATTTTCAGTGGTTACCTTTTTCCTTCTAGGTTAACTTGATGTTAAATGGGAAACCAGTAATATCTGCATTTGCTGGGGATAAAGACGTGACCCGAGAAGCCGCCACTAATGGGGTGCTACTGTACCTGGACAAAGAAGATAAGGTTTACCTAAAACTGGAGAAAGGTAATTTGCTTGGCGGCTGGCAATATTCCACGTTTTCTGGCTTTCTGGTGTTCCCTCTATAGAGTGCAACTTCTCCGTGATGCCCATGAGTGAGGGCGCCCTCCCCTGGGTTATCAGAAGACCACTTTCCACCCTTGGATTGATGTCTTTTATTGTTTTGTTCATGAGTGACTATGGATTCTCTTTAAGGATACTAGACCTGTTTGGACAAACACAAAGTGTCAGAGATTATTTTCATGTGTGTGCCAGTTTCCTTATGTGTGAATCAGGACTCCAAAGCCAGAAATCCCTAAATCTGCTTACAGGTTAATGGTCAGAAGTTGTCTCAAGATTTGTTCTATTTAGTTTCCTACATTAGGGTTTCCATTTCTTTGTTTTTGAAAGACCAGCAAGTGGGTCTGAAAGTTAGAAATCTTGCAAGTTCTGACTTCAGTGGTTATCATGGAACTGCCAAAGACTCGTATATGGTGTCGAAACACTGATTACACTTCTTTTCTTTTTTTTTTATAATGACTTTGGAATTGGTTTGTTTTGTTCTTTAAGGTAACTGGGATTGTATTTTAGTGACTGGCATTGTGTTTTCTCTACCCATAAGGTAACAAATGGCTTGCCTCAAAATGTACCTTAACTCTGAGCTCACCCACATGACCTCTCTCCTGTTCCCTAAAATGAATGCTCCATAGTTGTATTTTAATTATATATGTGAAAGAGTCATATTTTCCAAATTATATTTTCTAATAGGAAAAATAGATCATAATCTGACAAAGAAAAAGTTACTTACCCCAATTCTAAGCGTCCAGTTCCCAAACCTTGGCAAAAAACTTCCTTGGTGAAAAATCATATACGTTACTGTTCAACTTTAATTAATGTGATTGATAATAACCACTTTATTAAAACCATAGGGGATTATTTTCCCCTTCAACATGACTACTTTATTAACTGGAGATAGTGTGCCCTTGTTTTTAATTATATCTATTTTTCAAATCTCCTGTTGTGTTTGAAATATCATCTGGTTTTGCCTTAATTCCTTAACTTGTATATAATATATTTATCTGTTCAGCTAATATTAAATCCAGATATACCATAATAAATTTTAGTGCAATATCTTATTTTGTCTTTTGTATAGGTTATAAAAATTCATAAAATTATTTATGTCTCTGTTGCAGAATAAAGATTATTATATGTTAGTGGGATGGTTGGTTTGCTCCTTTTGGTTCCGAGATGTGTTTTCTATGAACTTTGTTCAGCCCTCCACTGTCACTGTCCCCTTCCTTCCTGTGACTTTTCCTCTCTTCCTGCTTCCTTCTCTCCGTCTTCTTGTTCCTTCCTGAAGTTAAAACAAAACAAAACAAAAAACCAAAAATCTTTATTGAGTTTTCAGGTAATGTTTTTGAGTTAGTAAAGGAAATCTTTACGGTATTTAATCTGTCCAAATCCAGGAGTTGCAAGCTTTTCAAAAGGGAATCAATGAATTTAGCAAACTCTGCTTTCACAAGGACTTGTGATGGAAATGAAATTAAAAAGATCTCTTGAAATATTACGAGGCTGCTTCATGTTTGAGTGAGCAGTGGCCAGTATCAAGACTGGTATCTCCAAGTAGAGGACTTCAGCAAAGGTTACACTGCCCACAGCATTCCTCCTCAGAGTGGGGAAAACATATTTCTATGATTCTGGGGTGGTGGTGGTGGTGGCTGCATATCCAGATCTGTGGCCCTGTTGGTAGCAAGGGTCCTCTGGTAGATGGAACTATAGGAAAATGTTACAAAGAGACCTACATGGGTACAATTTCCAGGGTCTGTGATTAGTTTTCAGGTTAGGGTGTTCAGTCAGCTCTGGGTAGATGTTTCTCTTTCCTAGAAAGAACTCTTAGCTGGCACTGGCACTGATGCCTCATGCAGATTGCCTGTAGTAAGAGATTTCTGGCAGGGGTCCAGACCCACAGACCTGCAGTCCCAGACCAACAAGCCCCAAATAATCACACAAAGGCTTATATTAATTTTATGCTGTTTGGCCTATATGTTGGGCATATTGCTAGGTAGCTCTTTCATTTTAATGCAACCCATTTTCATTAATCTTTCCTGGCACATGGCCTTTGGCTTATCTATTATTTCCTTACATCTTGATTCTTGGGTGGCTGGATTGCTTCTCTCTTGACTCCACTCTCTTTTTTCTACCTATGCTTCAATTTCTCTGCCTATTTCTACGGTGCCCACCATAGGCCAAAACAGTTCCTTTATTTCACAGCATACAGAGAGACATTCCCACATCAGGTTGTCCCCTGCTGGCTTTCAGTTAATAATCTTGATTTTATAATAATAATATTAATAATAATAAACCCCAAAATAACAAACCAGTATTGCACAGAGAGACAGAAAAAATGGCTTTAGTCCATAGGCCATTGGAACCCTCTAACCATGCACCAACCTATCTATGCACATTGAATCTGCATCCGAATATTACAGAAGGAGAATCATGAGTGAATAGATCTGTTCGACATTATTCTGGCAACGTGAGTTAAGAGTATTGAATAGGTGACTAGTTGGCACCTATTAGGCTATTATCCAAATAGGTCATGTATCAATGTATTTCACAAATGGACTTGTTCCCATCCTTGAGGGCTCTTCCTTATCTTTTTGACCAGTGAATCTTGTGATGTCCAACATTTAAGGCCTTAAAATTGGAAGAACAACAAGAAAACCTATGAAGAGTATAAGATCCTCACTAGGAAGTAAGAATGTGGAGGGTATAAGGACTGGCACAGGGCAGTGGGAATGTGGAGGGTATAAGGACTGGCACAGGGCAGTGGAAATGTGGAGGTATAAAGACTGGCACAGGGCAGCCGGAATGGGATGTGGAGGTATAAGGACTGGCACAGGGCAGCAGGAATGGGATGTGGAGGTATAAGGACTGGCACAGGGCAGCGGGAATGTGGATAGTATAAGGACTGGCACAGGGCAGCGGGAATGTGGAGGGTATAAGGACTGGCACAGAGCAGCGGGAATGCTGAGTTTGGATGGGGGCCAGATGAAAAACAGAAGTGACGGCTTCACAAATATTTCCACTAATGGTGCCAGTTGCTTTCTGCATATTCTATAACTTGAAAAAGTGTTTTCAGAAATTGATGTGTACCACCACCACACAATCACACCACCACCACCACCAATAGCAATGTGTTAACAGAGCCCTGGGTTTTGGCCCCTCAGCCCTGGAGACGTGAGTCCCACTCCCTCCTAGATGCTTCCTATCTCCTGTTCCCTGATGGAATGCAAACCATTGTCTGTAGTCAGCAGTTTCCTCCTGAAAGAAACCCAAGAAAAGGAACCTGAAGGGACAGGCAGATGTGTGGGGAACCTGCCCAATTCCAGATGCTTTGGGAAAGCCACCCATGGTCTAGAGTATGCTCCACCGGTGTAATTACACTTAAAACAATTATTATTAGTATTATTATTAAGTTTGCTAGGCTCTTCCTTTTGATTTTTAGTGATACTTTCTTGCATTCTTTTAGCCTTCAGCCTCTACTTTTTTTTTTTTTTTAGCAGTTTATTTCTTTAAATTGTGAGTGTGTGTTCATGTGTGTGTATGCTTGTTTTTGTGTATGTGTACACCTGTGTTTGCTTGTGGAAGTCAGAGGTCAACATCAGGCATTTTTGTTGATCACTATGACCTTATTTGTGAGACAGGGTTTCTCACTGAACCTGGAGCTTACCAGCTGGTTGTCCATCAAACCCCAGTGAACTTCCTGGCTCCAGCTCCCTGGCACGAGGGTCATACATGCATGCCACCGAATCTTGTTTTTTATGTAGGTCCTGGAGATCTGGACTCATGCTCCCCTGCTTGTGTACTTTGCCCACTGAGCCCAGCCCCCTGTTGGAGACAATCATTGTCAACTAATGTGGATAAATGTATCCTCATAATGGACTATGGCTTCAAGATCCCGAGGTTGTAGCATGAGTGACATCTCTTTTCCTGCTTTATTGTTTCTCTAAACACCAACAAGCTTGTCACTAGAAGCCCGAGTAATCTGTAGATATGTTCCCACCTTGCATTCCACGGAGGGCCCTCAGCTTTCCTGACCCACCTATACTGTGTAAGCCACCTGCCTCTTGAGTACAGTATCCATTAGTTTTAGCAAGGCCCACATATCAGTTAAGCTGGTGGCTGTCAGAAAGGTTGAGAAGACAGATGTGTAGCACGTTGGTCTTCACACAAAGCCTTTGTTCAATTCTGGTCCCTAGTGTCCTTTTGGTAGAGGAGTAGAGCGGAGGGTTGAAAAAAGTTGGCATCTAGCTAGACGGGTTTTATTCTCTCAGTGTGGCTTTCGAGATTACAATCACTTGTATGCATGCCATCTTGCTGCCCACTACCTTTCTAAGAGGCAATAACAGCCCTGTGACTTTGATCCTAAATTCTTTTATCAGCTTTTTATGCTAACACATGTAAGAATCGTCTGGGGACCTTGCAGATGTTGACTTTGATGTAGTAGATCTGGGTGGGGCTTGTGCTTTCTCACCTGGGACAGCTGCCCCCTGCATCTACAACTGCTGCTTCTGGCCTGCATGCTACAGGAGAAAGAACTTCCATCATCATTTCCATGGGCTAGTTATTCATAACATGTTCTACTTACTATAGCACCTACAGCCTCTGAGGCTTGCTAGAAACCTTGGTGGTAGAGCCAAGACTCACCCCAGACCTACCCGGTTGCAATCTACACTCTAAAAGGGGTTGTCTAAAGGTTTGTTTGTTAGATTTATTCATTTTATTTTATATGCATGGATGGTTGCATATATGTCTGTGCACTGTGTGCATGCAGTGCTCTTGGAGATCAGAAGGTGTCAGATGCCCTGGAATTGCGGATACAGATGGTGCTAGGACCTGAACCTGGATGCTCTAGAAGAGCAGCAAATGCTCTTAACTGCTGATCTACCTGTCCAGTTCCATATGAGGAGTTTTAAGCATCACCAAGTTCTAGAAGTCCTGTTTTTAAGGGAGAATGCCTGCATTGGGAGCACATGGGACATCAGCCTCAGTCTAATAAAGTCCACAGTGAGTTGACACACATTCAGGGTGTTTTCTTTGCAGTAACACTGGAATATGAGTCTCCATGTGATTCAATGTACTGTGGCTACTTTGATGTCTGTGAGCAGGGGCACTCATTCAGGTCCAGGCTTTGAAGAGGATCAGTCTGGCACTTCAGTCTGTGAGGGAAGATAGCCAGGGGACCATTTGGAACACAGCAAGCAAGGCTTGAAGGAGGCTCTTAGCAGAGGAAAGACGCTGGACTACTGGGCTGAAGATATAGGTAAGTCATACACAATATGTGGCATCTGGGATGAAAGAAACCCCAGAAGAACCTTCCTCAGCACACTGGCGTTTGTTCTCAAGCATGGCCGGGGTTGGGGTTGGGAGGATTGCAGCTTGCTTTACCCTGTGAACAGAGTGCTCCCCTCCAGAAGTGACAGTGGCTCTTTCTGTGTAAGGATAATTTCTTTTTTCTTTCCAGCTCTTCTCTAATGCTTTTCTGTTTCTGTCATGTTTAAGCTTTGCTGCCAAAGCATAATCAATAATAGACAGAAAATACAGGGAAATTAATGTGGAGTGGGAAACTATTTCCGCATCCTTTTTTCCCTTATCTTTATATATATTTATGGATTGACTGACCTGCCCAACAAGGAGTCATTTCATAGTTCTCTTTCATAGCTTTCTAGAGAAAAAGAGAATGAAATCCAAGAAACAGTGGCTGGGCCTGCCTTGAGGTGGGAGTACAGGGTGGGCCATCACCTAGCTGTTAGCAACAAGCTGTGCCATATGTGGGAATGACTATCCAGTCATAATACAACCTTTGGCATGACCGTATCACTATGAGGCCAGGATGGCTGTTTTTCACTAGCCAAGCAGTTGAAGGGTCACTTTTACAGTGGATTGCACGTCAGACCATGTCTCCAGGCTCTGAGTTACACAAAAACCCTGTTCTCTGTCTGTGTGGGTGTATGGAATGGTGGTGGTTGTGGATGTGCATATGTGGTAGATATGTGTGGATGCATGTGTGTCTGCGAAGAGATGGTAATGGATGTGTGTGATGGTATATGTGGAAGGTGCGCATATATGTATATGCATTTGTATGTGGAGCTCAGAGGTGAATTTCCAGAGTTGGCCCTCAGGAGCTGTTAATTTTGTTTTTCAAGATGAAGTCTCTCTACACAGCCCTCTCTGTCCTGGAACTCAATATGTAGACCAGGCTGGACCCACCTTGCAGAGCTCCTCCTGTATCTGCCTCCTGAGTATTAGAGTGGTGTACCACCACACCTAGCAAAGCGTGGAGTGCAGGCTGGCTTCCAACTTGTCATCCTCCTGCTTCTGCTTCCTAGGCAAATCCTACTATCATGTGTCACCACAATCAGCCATGTTGTTTTTGAGTCAGTTTCTCACTGGGATCTAGGCTCACTAATTCAGCTAGGCTGGTTAGTCAGAGAGCGCCAGGGATTCTACCTCAGTTTCCCTACAGGTTCTGGGTATCAAACTCAGGCCCTAGGGATGCTATGAAAAGCCAAGTGCTTAGATGACTGAACCATTTAGTCAGCATTTAATAAAACATGGTGGGTGCTTGGTGCTCTGCAGCCTGTCTCAATGACCACCACTGTAGTTCATGATGCCAAGTCTGAGTGATGGGACTCTCAGGATGGTGGAGCTGGACACTTTGGTTTTCTCTGTTCCTCTTTGTCTGTGAGTAGCAGAAGACTATCTTCTCCTAAGATCCTTTTCCCTTGCTGTTTAAAAATGCATAAACAGTCACACGTGTTTCTTTTAAAATATCTTAGCTTCTACTGTTAGCATTTTTAACACCACAGTCAAGCACCGTCATGATTTTGCCCCAATGCAAAAGACAAATGGAGGAAAATGCTAACAAAGGAAGCATTTGATCAAAATAGCAGCATTCAGAGAGAAAAATAATCCCTAAAACATATAAGCAGGAAAACAATCATTAAATCTTCTCTAGTATCCTATTTAACAATTCAATGGAAAAGACTGAGATTGATATTTTGATGTCAATAAGTTGTTTCCACCCTATTTTGAGAGCTAAGGACCCATACTCTGCAGATTTGGCATTATTTTTTCCTCTTCTTTTCCTGAAAGTTAAGGTCAGTTCTCTGCAGGTGGATGGATGCTGCTACACCAGCAAGGATTCAGCTCCTGTTCATTAGAGGTGACTTGTGAGCCATATCTCCATCTATCTTCCAACTTGGAAGCTGGGCTGACCAGAAGAAATAGTTCTGCTGAGAGAGGTCTGGTAATTCCTTTCAGGGGAGAGGATCACCCACGTTTTAGCATTTAAGAGGAAGCCACATTTTGCTCTCCCCAACATGGGAGCCAGTCTTAAACTAAGGCTTCCTTCCAAGGCTGCATGCAGGATTTCAGATTGACAATAGAACTTGCTGGGTTGGTCTCAGGGGCCAGCGGCCTTTTCCCTCTTTTCCTACCTGGATGATAGTAAGGGCAGGATTTTATAAGCACTCGTAAAGGGACCATGGAATCCATAAGCACCATTAAAATTCCCTGTTGTATAAGATTCCTCATCTTCTAAATTGTTAAAAATAAAAGAAAAAGTTCCAAGTTCTCCTTTATGATGCCAGTTGGCACAATGCCCTGAGCAGAGGTAGAATTAAAACCACAAGGTCATCCATGGCATTTTGAGAATTCAAGGCTAATATCTGCTACTAAGGAAGGCAAGAATCGTCTCTTGGGATTTAGGGTGCCCATTTTGTTTTCTTTTAATTTCTCACCCTCTCAAGCAGACTTTAAAGAAATTATTTATTCTACCCTAGGTCTCTGGGCTATCTAGTCTCTGATACAACTGCCCCCCCCAAGCCAATGAAATGATTCCTAAGAATATTCTGCTATACTCATAGATCAGTAGCTTGTACAGTTGTCATCAGAGAGGCTCCCTCTAAAAGCAGATGGGAGCAGATTCAGAGACCCACAGTCAGACATTACTCAGAGAGACTCTTAATTGGAGGTCTTTATAGGGTCCCTCCCCTTGGTGACTGGGGAACTCAGTAAAAGAGGGGTGCAAAATTGTAGGAGTCAGAGAGGTTGAGAACCCCGGGAGAACACAGCCCACTGAATCCACTAAGCAGGGCTCACATGGGCTCATAGAGACTAAAGCAGCAAGCATGCCGCCTGCATGGGTCTATGCCAGGTCCTCTGTATGTAAGTTATGGCTGTTAGCTTGGTGTTTTTGTAGAACTAATAGTCGGAACAGATGTGTCTCTAACCCTTTTGCCTGCTCTTGGGACTCTTTTCCTCCTATTGGGTTGTCTTGTCCGCCTCAATATGAATGTGTTTGCCTTGTCTTATGTATGTTGTTTTGTTATGTTTGGTTATCTCTTGGAGGCCTGCTCTTTCCTGAAGGGAATTGGAGGGCGATGGGATTTGGGGACTGTTTTGAAACAGACACCTATTGCAAGTCTTCCCCTCCCTGTTTTTGCCACGTGTTCCTACAGGGCAAGCTTTGTGCGAAGGCTGAGTGTGACACAGAGACTTCTGGTGCAGTGGTGAAAGTTTCATGCTTTGGGGAAGTTCTTTCTTGCATGCCATTGACTGATTCCTAAAGAGTGTTTTTGCTTCTAGGACGTGAGCATTTCAGAACTTGGCCTTGGCCTGTAGTAGGTGATTCAGGTTTTTTGAAGCTCACTTGGACCCCTGTGGAGAGCAGGTCTCTGGTGGGTTCTAGTCCCCAAGAAACCCTGTTGGTATCTGTAACTGGGGACAGGGGTTTCCCCCTGAGGATTAGCCCATTCCTCTCAACCAACACACAGCCTTCTTTAAAGCTTGGGTGAAGTACATTTAGGTTTGTAAGAAAGGTAACTCCTTAAGAATGATGTATGATTATACTTCCATTTTGTCTCTGAGGCTCCTACACTCACCCTGTAGTTAGAATGGTTGCTTAAAATTTTCTTTTCCTATATTTTCACTTTCAACCTCTTATTCCATGAATTTTCTCTATAGAAACTGTGGCTGAGAACTAGGATTAGGTAAATTGTGGGAGAGATGGCTGAAAATTTTCCAAACTATTTGCTTTTTGCTGCATTTTCTCCTCAAGAAGAAAGAAGAGAGTGAGCCGCCACTTAGGACGATGAAGGAGAGAAGAGGCAGGCAGAAGGAACATGCTCACTTACTTCATCAAGGTATCCTTCCTCCCTGTGATGTGAGCAGCCCAGTGAGTTGGTGTGGTGAATGTTCACAGTCCTGGCCATACTCGGTGTGACTGTGAGCCTGCCTCTGAAGGTGAGGGCTGGCCCTCAGGGTCCCATCCTTCCTCAGGATCCAGGTGTGACCTGAGAAGGTCAGGGAGAAACAGGAATGCCTTCACTCCAGTGGGTATGGAGCGGGTAGATCTGCTCTCTTAATCCCAAAAGGGGATGTGGGTTCTGGAGCAACCTGACTCTTGGAGGGCCACTGAGACCTAGCTTCCTTCTGTGTTTCTACAAGGGATGCTGCTTAGACAAAGTGGGAAGGGGGAGGAGGCCTTCCAGAACCAGGTGCTCAGGAGGAACTGTGCTGTCCAGTGATTGTTAAAGCCGTTGGAAAGCTACCAGGGTTGAGAGTCCTCCAGACAACCCCTAATAGCCTTGGGCAGGTAAATGGTATTACTATTTTTTTCTTTGCTTCCCAAGAGGGTTTTAGACTCTCTATCTTTAAACTTCTTTTTGCCTAAAACCTCTGGGGATGTTCAATACAAATGCTATATTGTTTCTGCACATACTGCCCCCTCCCTAATTTTTGAATCCATAATTTGAGCTGAAGAAACTGCAGGTCCCTTAGCACCATAGGAATTGTCATTTCTTGAGAGTTTCACTGTGTAGATAAGGCCAGCTTCTAACTCCTCAGTCTCCCACATATGGGTGGTGGGACTATAAATGTCAATCAACAGGTCAGGCAAGGCTAATATCAGTTGCTCCTAGGTTAACATATAAAAATGAGCCTTTAAATAAAAAAATACATGCTGGGCCTGCAAGGCACAGACGGCCACCCTAGTGTGAAGATTACTTTTAGTATTAAAAAGAGGAATGATTGGGTCATTATGTATTGCCCGTTGTTTTCTTTTAAAAAATGTTTCCAATTAAATAATTTTAAAATGAATGAATTTATTAATTATGGATACATGTGTGCATGCAGGTGTGTGTGTGTGTGTGTGTGTGTGTGTGTGTGTGTGTGTGTATCTATGTACCACAGCATGTGTGAGGCTATAGGACAGCATGCAGGGGTCCATTTCTTTTTCTCCCATTGTAGGTCTTGGGAACTGAACTCAGATCCTCAGGATTGACCACAAGCTCCTTTACCCACTGAGCCATCTTGCCTGCCTCTTTTATTGTTTTCTTAATGCAACAATTGAGTTTGAGATGATCAGAGGAAAGTCGAAGTGAGAGGGTGCTCTTTGTATTCTCAACTGAATAAATCACATCAGCTTGGACCATTTACAGGTGGCCTATTTATTGCTCCTTACACTTTCTGAGCAATCAAATTGTCACTTGTTCATTTAAAACATAACAAATCATGCTAGACAAACCCTAGAGATGTTAGTCTTTTCCTCACTCTCCCCACAGGGTTCTGTGATTTGTTAGGTCTCGAGTGGGGGGTGAGGGTCATAGGTCCATCCTGCTTCTTCTATACCTTCTCCAGATAACCCCAGTTACTGACTAAGAGAGACCTTTCTGAGACCACCAACATTTGGTCTCAGATAATAACCTGACTGTGGGTGAGAGTGTAGGTCACTCATAATACCTTTGCTAACCTTGTATGTTCAAGACCCTAGCTTAGAGCCCCACAGTTGTGGGAAAATAAAATTGAATTTAACTCATCTTTTCATCTAAAATTCATTAAAAAAAAATCCCCATCTGTGCCAAGTTTCAGATATGACTCATGGAGAGTTGCTGCCGTGTGGTCAACAAAAGGCACTCAGTACGGACAGAGTTGCCAGCAAGAGGGCCATCTATGTGGTGCACATAGGGAGACTCAAAGGAAGCTCTCCCTGTCTCTCTGAGTGCTAGAACAGGGAGGAAGAGGCTTCATAACTGGTCCCCGTCCTCAGCCCTGGGAAACGGTGATGGGAGACCCTGTGAGCGTCGCCAGACTCCTGGCTTCTTATGTGTAGAAGCTATCACTGGTGACACAGCCTCACATTGCACCCAGGAAGCTGGCTGTACCTCCAGTGACTATTGCTGGTGACATACTCAGCACACTTCTAATTCTTAGCTTCTGCCTTGGCTCCCACAAGAGATCCCAAAGATGCATTTTGTGTAAGAGGTCATGGGGGAAAGTCTAGAACCCCCAGGATTTGCAGAGTCATGCTCTGTCCCTTGCAGCCTTCCTAGCCTATCCTGCTACCTTTGTGAGGCTGAGTGCTCTGCAAACCTTGTGGACAAATGTCGGGTTCCCTTCACTATAAAAACAAGTACAGCAGTGAACCTGGGCACCTGGAAGAGCATGACAAAGATTCCAAACAGCCTTTCCACTCGGAAACGTTTACTACTCACGCTGTAGGCTGTGGCGGGTTCCGGCGTTATTGAAGGAGACTTACAGGCATGGCTTTGAGGTCTCCAGGAGCCTGGATGGGGCGTTGCCAGCTCCCCTTGAAGACAGGTTGCAGTAGCCTTCCTGATTGTTCCCCACGATGTTGGAGTGAGGGTAGATTGCTGCCACCATAGCATGGGACATTTCAACCCTCCAGGAATTGCCCTAAGGTTTAATCTTGTATCAGTGAGTGCTTCATTTAAACCCTTTGATAAGTATTAATCCTTTTATATAATCAATTGCCAGTGAATAATTTCTACAATAGTAGCCTTGTGCACATGTGGGTTCATTTGTACACACTTGTGTATATGCGTGTGTTTTAAGGCACCTGTGTATGTGTTCCCTTTTAAAGAACAGGATTGAGTTCACACCACATTGTAACCATCTTTTCCTGTTAACCTACACTGATACATTTTCAGTTAAACTTCTTTATGTTATTTTGGAGCATTAAAAAATGGACCTGCCAGACAGTGGTGATGCAGGCCTTTAATCCCAGCACTCAGGAGGCAGAGACTGGTGAATTTCTGTGAGTTCAAGGCCAGCCTGGTCTACAGAGTGAGTTTCAGGACAGGCTCCAAAGCTACAGAGAAACTTTGTCTTGAACAAAACCCCCAATAAACAAACAAACAAACAAACAAACAAACGAATGAATGAATAAAAGTGGGCCACAGAACCATGTTTTCCTTATGAACTCTTTGAAGAACCCTTGTTTCCAAAGACTTAAGCATACATTTCTAACAAATGAGAAAAACCTGTAGCACTATCCTGAGGCCATCAGTGTCAGAAAATTGATACAAATTCATTGGTTCCCAAACTCGAATGGGTTTTTAACATTTATCTCAATAGTGCCCCTTGTAGCAAATCTGAATTGCTACACTCTGGCATCTTGCTCTGGCCACTCACACCAGAGGCTTCCTCAGTCACCATCCACTTCTGGTGACCTTGACTCTTCATATGGGTATGTGGTCATATGTGTATACATATAGGACATGTACATATTGAGCTCAGAGTTGGTGCCAGGTGTCTCTCTCTATCCCTCCATTGTATTTTTTGAGGCAGGGTACCTCACTGAACCTAGCTCACTGATTCATCTAGAAATCTGCCTCTGTCCCTACTGCTACTACCATTACCATTGCCCACTGCTCTGCCTGGCTCTATATAGAATCAGGGTTTCTGAACTTATGTCCCACGCTTGTGTGGCAACCAGTTTACCAGCTGATCATTTCCCCAGTCAGATGTTTATTTTGTCCTGTGCCCCTCACTTTGGCTTTGTTTCATGACTTCTCCTGATTGGATTCCAGCTAGGCATCTTCACCAGGGACTTACAGAAGTGCAGCTATTTGCAGCTCATGGGTGGCTCAATTTAATCTTGTCCCCATCTCTTGTTATACACAAGATAGAAGCTCCAGGCTTGTCTACTGCTGTTGGTCCCTGCCCCCATCCTCCAGGAATTAAGATACAGCAGGTTTTTCGGCTACATGAATGTCCCACTTTCTACCAAATCATACACTCACCTGTATGTTTACATTACATTTTTCTGGTGTCTGAGTTTATTCAATGGCTGTGGTCCATTGCTACCATTATTTCCTTCAAATTTCAGATTGTTCTGCTTTGATCAGAGGAGCTTTTTAGTTTAAATTTACAGAACACATTTCTGTCTTTAAGCATGCTCTATGCCCAGCTTTACCATCCTCTTTCTTAGCACAGGAAATCGCTGTGTCTCCAAGGCACTGGTCCCCTTTTGCAGGATTGTTATTCAGAAGCCAAGATTCAGGAGATAGGTGTGGTCCTAGCTACTGGCATTGGTGCCCATGAGAACTCTTTATGGACATTCTAGGGAGAATAATGATGTACAGTGCACAGCCACACTCACCCGTCCATCTCTTCATCCTAACTGGATTTATCCTGCTGCTCTCTAAATTCCAGATTATCTTCATTGCCTCTCTTTCCACGTCTACACTCCACTTCTTTGGAAAAAAAAAGTATGCCCCATTCTACCGTCAGTCTCCTGCCTTTGTCACCACCAGGGGCTCCTTTTCTCCACCCACAATGCACTTTTTCATGCTGACAGTGTGAATGCCTTCCTCACCTTCTGGATGCAACTTTGGCTTTGGTTTTCTAACTCTATGCAAACACCCTTCTCATTTTTGGCTTCAGTGTCTCAGGAGGTTTCATGCCTACTGTATTTCTTGCTAACCTATGTTGGCAACATATGTGTGAACACACACACACACACACACACACACACACACACACATGCCCTATATACCTACTTTGTGTATGTGCTTCATAGAGCTTTATTACCTGACTTACCTGTGGATATGTTTTCCTTGTTGTACCTTCATCTTTTAAACATGGTTTCCATCATCAGGTGGCTTTTTGTGTTCTCATCAACACAAGCCTTTACATAGTAGGGGTTATATTATTTAGCGATCTCCAGAGGAACAGAACCAACAGGAAATGATCCTCTCAACGAATTTACTCTAGATCTTAAAGAACATGACCGTGGAAGCTGAAAAGTTCGATGACATGTCATCTGTGAGCTGGAACCTGGGAAGAAGGTGGCAAGAGAAGGAACTGGTAAGAGAACCAGGGCATGCAGGGCAGAAAGACACACAGGTCTGCAAGATGTGCATGTCTACGGAACATGCAGGACAGCAGGACATGCAGGACAGCAGGACATGCAGGACAGCAGGACATGCAGGACAGCAGGACATGCAGGACAGCAGGACATGCAGGACATGCAGGACAGCAGAACATGCAGGGCTGCAGAAGATCAGCATCCTGGCTCAGTGACCGCAGGACAGCAGGACAGCAGGACATGCAGGACAGCAGGACATGCAGGACAGCAGGACATGCAGGACATGCAGGACAGCAGGACATGCAGGACAGCGGGACATGCAGGGCTGCGGAAGATCAGCATCCTGGCTCAGCGACCAGGCAGAGAGTGAATTCAGCCGCTCTCCATTCCCTCTCCCTCCCTATACAGGTCCTTATGGGCTTGGATGCTGCCTGTTTCACCTGCAGGGGTCTTCTGCTTTACATAGTCCACCAATCCCAAGTCTCATCTGGCTAAGCCAGAGAGCCGAGTACCCCGTGATTTTCTTAAATTGATTCAGAGTGCAAAGCCTCATGGGGCTAATCAGCAACTTCTGATTGAAGGAAGGTATTCTAACGTTTAATGTGCAGATTCCCATTCCTATTATCAGGTGCCTTCGAGAGTGAGTAGACCATTTAGTATCTGTCGTAGCACTCAGCACTTCTCGTGAAAACCCTTCATGCTGTCCACTAATATATCAAACTCTCTCTAGGCACACAACTAGATCAAAGAACAGGAATATGGCCACCTAGCCTCCAGCAAAACAGAAGCAGAAATGATCTGTGCTACTTCCCGGAAGGCACAGAGAGTGTACAATGTACGTTGTTTCATCATTTTCCTCTGAAGAGCATGGCAAACATATATTGAAATATCTTGAGTGGTAATAAACATAACTCCCACCTCCCAACTTGTGTTGGGTGTCTGTTGTGAGCCAAAAATAAACACTGTATGCAATCAGCACAGAGACCCCCTATTTTGTTGCTGAAACTTATGGTGTGTGTCCAGGTCCTGATCCATCCAGTTGACACATGGCTTCAAATGGGGGTGTCACATTATTTCAGGGTAACACTTCATTCCCTGTGACCCACAAGAAACACCTTTATATAAGCAGAGTAGCTCACACTGTGGCCTTTCTAGGAAAGAGGAGTGAAGGACGAAGTATGAACAGGTATTTTCTTCAAATACATAAGGAATCCAACCAAGTGGTACTATGACTCCTTACATGATATAGCCCATGCTCCACACAGCAGGAGGCAGACAGGCTACATGACTTGCCAAGTCTCATATCTTCCTTTAATTTCTGTGATTACCAAAATGAGGAAGGACGTTCAGTTCACTAAAGTCCCTCTATAAAGATGACCCATGGCTCTTTGACAACTTTTTCTCCTTCCTGTGTCCTGGTGATTAATGCCTGAATCTCTGTTCATGTGGCTCACACAAGGCCAGAGGTCACACATGCAGACACCAACTTACCAGATCAGTTCCTCTGGATAGGTAAATTAACCTCCTTTATCTGAGCAGTCTTGGCTCAAGGTCTCACACTAGGCTACAATCAAGTTGCCAGCCATAGACACGGTTTTGTCTGAAGGCTTCACCAAGGAGGAATTGATTTCCAAACCTTTGTGACTGATGGCAATTCATCTCCTTGACATATACCTGTGAACCCGAAGCCTCAGTTTTCCCCCAGCATTTGACATAAAGTTGGCTCCAGTTCCAGAGAACTTTTCTACTACAGCAGCTTGCTTTGTTAACATGTGCCAGGCAAAGTGGCAGTGGCCGGCCAGCAAGGAAAATGCTAGCTAAACATTATCTTAAAAAAAATATTCTAGTTATTAAAAGCAAGTCACTGGATGCAGCAGTCAGTGGAAAGATGCTATTACACAAGAAAATGTAAAGAACTGGGAACCACTGTCGGGGATTAATAAAGGAAAATTCACTGGTGAGTAAAATAAATTGAGAAAAACAAACACGTTAAGAAAATTTACACCCTTGGGCTGGAGAGATGGCTCAGCGGTTAAGAGCACCAACTGTTCTTCTGGAGGTCCTGAGTTCAATTCCCAGCATCCACATGGCAGCTAACAACTGTCTGTATTTCCAAGATCTGACACCCTTACACAGTTATACATGCAGGCAAAACACCAATTCACATAAAATAAAAATAAAATATTAAAAAAATAAATAATAAAAAAAGAAAATATACACCCAAGGTAAACTGTCAAAAGAGAATTCTCACTGATCCAAGGTTGACGACAACTGTCCTCAAAAAAAAAAAAAAAAAAAAAAAAAGTGTACACAGGGTTACCTAGTGTTAAGACTGAGTCATTAGCTAAAATCAAAGATACCTTATAGTAAGAAGTTTCTGCCTGGTCTAGCTCTGAGGTCTGGACCAGCAGTCTCAATAATCACACAAAGTCTTATACTAATTGCAAGCTGATTGGTCTGTGGCTCAGACTTATTACTGCTAACTCTTATACTTTAAGTCAAACCATATTTTTATTTCTGTTTAGCCCTATGGCTTGGTACATTCTCATCCTGCTTCCTCTGCCATCTCCCTGTCATCTCTGCTCTGCTCTTCTACTTCCCAGAATTCTCCTAGTCTGGCTTCTCTGCCTCTACTTTCTGTCTAGATACTTGACCAATCAACGTTTTATTAAACCAATATTTACAGTGACAAATATTGACAAGAGCAATATTCTACAGCAATACCTTAGACCTTAGGCAGACTAGTTTGGATAATTCCACTTATATGTTACAACTAATGAAATTTCACTAACCCAGACCTCACTCAGAGAGAGATCACAGAGATCAGGAGGAGTGGTTTTATCTTAATAAAAGCATGAAAGAGACTGGATTTGTAGGTTGTGAATGGCCCATGAATTCCCAGTAGGTTCTTGCTGCTGCAAATCCTCCTCCCTCCCTCCCTCCCTCCCTCCCTCCTTCCCCTTATTTATTTCTTCTTTCTTTCAAGACCATTCTAGTTCAGGCTGGCCTGGAACTGGCTATGCAGCCTTGGACAGCCTCAACCTTGTGGCAACCCACCTGCCTCAGTCTTCTGCCCTCTGAGCACCATGTATGCAGGTGTGATCACTACATGCAGTGGTTTTTTTGTTCTAATGGGAGGTAAAAACTCAAGTTTGGGTGCAGACTAGAACTGCCCAGTGCCACAGAGAAGACAGAAGAAAGTGCTGCCGAGTGCTGGGAGGACAGCTGTCTGAGGACAGGCTGAGCTTTGGTGAAGAAGGACCCAAGGCATGGACTTTGTGAGGCTCCACTTGACGAAATCACCAGGAAACTCTTGCAGGGATCACTGGATGAGTCTGTGGAAATAGAATCTTCCAGTGGAGCTAAAAAAAATAGGATGTGGAGAGAAGACTGTTAGCGGTAGACATCCCCACGGGAGGAAACAATGGGAAATTGGTCATTGTCACTGTTATTACAGATCCTTTCACTAAACAAACTAGCATTTGCCATCCACATAGAGCTGGGAATACAGATGAACATGACCAGAATGAATGAAGGTATGAGGGACCAAAGAAGATGAAGGAAATAGTTCCAGAGGTACTGATAATCCAGGACCAGAAACAAGGATAGACAGAAATGTTATTAAGGAGCTCTCTCTCTCTCTCTCTCTCTCTCTCTCTCTCTCTCTCTCTCTCTCTCGTGTGTGTGTGTGTGTGTGTGTGTGTGTGTGTGTGTGTGTGCGCGCGCACGTGTTTGCATGTACATGCATTTGTGCACATAGCTGTGCGATGCAGGCTCTTGGGAGAGTATTTGGGTTATTTGTTGAGCATCTGAAGCAGCCCATTGTTATTAGTGCGGGGTTCGTGGCAGGGTCATCTGTAAGGGCTGTGGAGTGTGGCTTTGGATCCCCGACCCTGTGTCCTCCATTAGTGGTACTGTTTCCCGGACAGCAGGTGGCAAGTGAGGTAAAGAGAGTCCCTCTGTTTGCTCCTGCAGCCTCCAGCGTTTGCACAGCCCAGCGCTGACTTTTGTCCCCTCCTCCTCTGGAAGACAGAAGTCATACATTTTTAATTGGAGTTTTTCTGCCAAAGAGCAAACTGGCTAGCCGCCCAACTTATGGGTGAAGATGTCGAGAGAGAAACCCTCACCTTCTGTCCTGCTGGCGGCTAATGAAAACAAACGGCTTCTCTCCCTCTCACAGCTGCTTTCTCCCCTCCACGGTCACTCTATTTAAAGCACCACTGGCTACTTAACTCATTTTAAACCAAGGGACCCAGATATGGTTTAGTATTTTGTCTAAATACTAAACAACAGGAGATGCTCAGATTGTCAAGTTTCTCACTTCTATGTTTCCCAGCTCTGGTCTCCAGTAAATTAAACTGAAAGAAGTGTGTGTGTGTGTGTGTGTGTGTTTATGTGTGTGTTTGTTTGTATATGTGTGTGTGTATGTGTGTCTGGGTGTGTGTGTGTCACATGCACACTGGGAGAAGAAATGGTCTAGTTAGCTCAAAATAGTCACACTTTAAAGGCTGTGGAGATGGTTCAGTGGGTCAGAGTGCCTGCTGGGTAACCATAAGTATCAGAGTTCAAAGTCCTGGGGCAGCAATATAGCTCTGCAAATAAAGGTGCTTGCTATCAAAAGCCTGAAGACCTGAATCTGAGCCCCAGGTTTCACATGGAGGAGGAAGAGAAGGGATTCTAAAGAGCCAGGCATAGGCACCGGTTACTACAGCACTGGGTGACATGGGTGGGGACTGGAGGATCACTGTAGCTCATTGGCCCCCAGGCAACCTCTAGGTTCAATGAAAGACTCCGCAGGGAGTGATGGAGATGGACATTGAACCTCCTCCTCTGACCTCTCTGAGTGTGCATCCTCACATCTCACATACTCACTTGTACACACACAAACACACACACCACACACACAGAAACTATGCACATGTGTACAAACCACACATACACACACTCACACCACAGACCACACACACACATACACCATACACACACACAACACAACACACACATAGAAACTACACACATGTATACAAACCACACATACACACACTCATACCACAGACCACACACACATACACCATACACGCACACACCACAACATACCACATACAAACAAACCATACATACACACACACACTTAAACCACACACACACACATACACACACACACCATTTAAGGACAGTGGTAGATCCCCAGCAGAGTAATAAGTCAGCATCATTTAAACACAGCTGATAACATTTACTTCTAATTCTTTAAAGCCATTTTTAAAAGAAAATAGAGCCCCGTAACCTGCACATCACCCCCATAGGGACAATCTCCTTTTGGCTCTGCTCAGTAATTCAATTGTGATGGGAAGGTTGTGCAGTCAAAGTGAAAGAGAGACAGGAAGACAAAAAAAAAATAATAATAAATAAAAAAAATAAAGCAGAAAAGAGAGAGAAAGCCTTCAGCAGCCGCCATCTATCTTGTGGAAAATGAAAAGTGCTTACCCGTGCCCAGATAGTAAATCCTGCCTGCTTTATTAAATAAATGTAGTATTTCACTCAAGAAAGGAGACCTTTGGAATGCCTGGGAAAGCTTGCTGGCTTTGAAATGGAGTAAAGATTGATTTATGAGGAAGTTCTCCTGCATGTCTGTTTTTCTTCCCTCTGACACAAAGAATGGTAACTGAGACACGGAATTCATTTTAAGAGACCAAGAGAAAGAGTTGGGTATTGGAAATTTGGGTGCTTTATTTATCTTACTTAAAAAAAAAAAAGAGTTCTGAGAGGCTACTGGAGAGGCGAGAGTGGTTATGCTAAGTCCACCACAAGGCAATGACCGGTGTGTGCTGCAGCCTGGCCTGATGTTGGTCACACAGCTGCTGTTCAAAAACCCTGGTAACCGTTTCTGTGTAAGTAAAAAATTTTGATTCATGTGACTTTTTTTGTTTTATATTCTTATTTGAAACAAAGGTACTTGTTGTCATGAGCCAGGGCCATTTCAAGTGCAGAGGATGGAAATTCACATTAGACTGGTTTCATTGAAAAGAAGTTGGCTAAGAAACTCAAGACTTCATGGGCTTGTCAGCCGCAGGTACAGCAGGATCCAGGGGCTTAATGACCATAACAGGACTCTTACACTGACAATGTCTCCTGACTCTCATAGAATATTCTATCACTTTGTTCCCTCAGCCAGATTCTTTTGAGGGCTGTTCTTGAATGATTTGAGAATTTATCTTCTAGTTTATACATTTCAAGTTCAGATCCTTCAGAAAATGTTGTCTTTCAAAGAAATCCCCATAAGCTTTAAGGAGCTACCGGTCATTATGACTGGTCAGTGGTGAGCGGTTACAGACTCAACCTGGCTCACGACTCTTGACTGAGACTGGAGAGGTGTCCCTCCTTTAGGAAAGCAAGCAAGTGGTGGTCTGGGAAGGGGGCAAAAAAAAAATGATAGCTATACATTTTGGGAACTTCATTTCTGTCTCTTTTCCTCATTTCTCTCTTTTTTTTGTTTTTTGTTTAACAGTGATTGGCCTCTTGCTGTTGTACACACGGCTCATTCCTGCAAAAAATACAACAGAACAGTTTAGAAGTGGGTCACATCATTTTTTTTACATTCTTACTTATCTTGTGTATGTGTGAACGCATGTGCATGCATTTATGTGAGTACACATGTATGCCACAGTGTATGCAGGTCAAAGGTCAAATTTTGTGTTGATTCTCTCTTTCCACCATGGTTTTCACGGATCAGACTCAGGTCATCAGACTAGGTAGCCACTTGCCAGCGCTCACTCAGGGACTTGCTATGTGAGAACAGATTTAATGGATGATGAGCAAACTTGGTATTCACAACTTTGGGCTGAGATTCCTATTTAATGCTCTTAGTAACTTTCTTGCTACTAGAAATAAAATTATGGACAGAAGCACCTTAAAGGAGGTGGGTCTATTTTGGTTCATAATTTCAGAGCACTGTGGTGAGTCACCGTGGGGCGGGTGTGCGGTACATGGCCGACTGCCTCCGTCTGGGAGTGGGGCTTTTCTGCAGCTGTTCACATCCGTGCAGAGCCGGAAGCAGACAGCAGGGGCAACATAACCATCAAAGGCCCGTCCCATTCCTAGTGCCTCTCATCTGCCAGCCAGGCTCTGCTTCCTAACGGCTTCACCAATGTCAAAACAGTGCCAGAATCTAGGGACTAAACCCTTGAAACATGACGCTATGGGAGGGAAGATGAGGGAAGTGGAGGGTGGGAGAATGTTCTACCAATGCTTAAGAACAATGTCATGTTTGGTAGGTAAGCAAGCAGCCGGGAGGGATTACCTGTGAATGTCTTTGACCTTGTCCTGAGCTCCTGTGTGCAGGATCTGCAGTTATTCTGAGGCCTCATGGGTGTGTGCCCTTCTCATCTCCTCTCTCGGAAAATAGTACGACTTGCTTGGGGCACAGGCGAATGCACATTCACCCAGCTGGTTAAGTAATAAGCCAGGGCTTCTAACTAACCCTAACTACCACTCAGTGGTCTCTTACAAGAATAAGTCTTTGTTCTTTTCTTGAATTAATGTTTTTGAAGTTTTTGATGTATGTTAGTCATTTCCCAGTCTTTTTATCTCCTCCCACTCCACCAACTTCTCTTTCTCAATTTCGTGTCTTTAAAAGAACCCACTAAGCTATTCAGGAGCCCTTCCCATGGGAGAGTTTACAAATCCCTCTCTGCCTTTATAATTTTAAATTAGCAACATAAGTGGAAGTTTATCTAACACACACCAATAATCCAGGTCACACACATGTCCTCACATGCAAAGCTAAGGAGAGTCTGTTTGGGGTCTGGGGACAGTTGTAAAGATAGGCATTGCTTCTCCTGTTCCACTTATTGGTCACTGTTGTGTATGTGAGTTCTGAACTGTTCTGAAGTCCCTGGAATGAGATGGGGTGGGGATGCAAGAGAGTGAAGATGGAGACCCAAGGCCTGCCTTGGAGCAAGAAGATACCCATCTGGAAGAGACAGAAAGCCTTTGAGAAACATTAGTGTTGAACATTTGATCAAAAATGGGTAAGTAGGGGGTATAAACTCACACAGACACTTTGGAAGTCAGTCTGAAAGTTCCTTACAAAATGAAAACTCACCATATGACCCATCTACATGGCTCTTGGGAGAAAACTCAAAGGAATCTAAGTGGCCATGACATGGAACTCCATGAACACTCATGTTTACTACAGCACTGTTCTCAGAAGCCAAGGTATGGGGTCATCCTGGATGCCCATTAGCAGATGTATGTATGAGTGTATGGAAAAAAGCAGTGTGTCCATACAATGGAGTTTAGGCAGCAGTAAAGAAGAGTGAGATTATATTATTTATGGAAAAATGGGATAACTGATAATCATCAGAAAGACAAAACACAAGTATACAAGTTACATATACATGTATAAATACATGTGCACACAGATGTATACACATGCAGATAAACACATGAATGCACATGCATACAGACATACAATACAAGAACAGAAGGGGGTTTCTATGGGAAGAATAGGGACAGAGAGTTGGCAAAAGAAGGGCGAGAATATACTCAAAGTATAATGATGCAATTGAACAAAAATGCCATTATAAAACCCACCCCTTATCCAAATAACCAGAGATCTCAGTTATCTCTGTGGCTTTTAGAGCTCTGCCCCTGAGCTTGTATTCTACATATACCCAGAAACATGTCTGACTCCTTGAGGTCGAGGCATGGTGGAGCAGAGAACCCTGAATGCCTGACTTCAGAAAGAAAGAATGCTGAAGCTACACATCATGGAAGTATAAAGAGATGAAGATATCTCAAAATCCTGAGGTACACTCATGACTTCCTCAGGACAAGTGTCCATGTGTGTCCCCCCCCCCCCCCCGACTCCCGGAAGAACAGTGACAGATCAGCTTCTGGAGACTGACATATCCCAATGTGACATGCTGGGGAGGTGGCCTTGGGATGCAGGTCACTTCTTTCAGCTCTGGAGACTGATCTGGGTACCATTAGGACTGGTTCCTCTTGAGACATCTGCATGGCTTGCATCTGGCCACCATCTTGCTGTGTCTCCAATAGGGCAGCCTCTTTTCACTCACATGTGCCTGCTATCTCTCTTTTAAAATATTACTTATTTGTTTCCATGTATATATGTGTGTGGCACATGTGTGCAGATGTCATGGAGGCAAGGAGATGTCAAATTCCTTGGAGTTACAGGTTATGAACCACATGATGTGAATGTTTGGAATTATACTCTGATTCTCTGTGAGTGCAATGAGCATTTTTAACTGTGGATTCAGATCTCCAGCCTTTTCCCTTTTCTTTTTATAGCAGCACCAGGATTCCACCCATGTCCATATGATTACATTTGACTCATGTTAGCTCTTTTCCATTGAGATGTATGTAGTTTATGCATGTGTGTATATGCATGTACATGCATGTGTTCAGTGGATCTGCTTATGCATGTGATGTATAGGCCAGAGGTCAGTGTAGTGCATTTTCCCCTATTTCTCCCCATCATTTGGTTTGGGACCTACGATCACCGTTTCAACTAGATTGACTGGTGATTGAGTTTCAAGGTTCCTTCTGTCTGGCTTCTTTATCCTGGGGTTATAGAAGTGCACCACCATGGCTAGCTTTCATGCAGGTCTCACTCAGGTCCTTATCATTGTGCATTAATCTCCTTACCCAATAAGCCATCTCCCCCTTCTCTCCATTAGCTATGTGCAGGCCTAAATACGGTCAAAATAGGGATTGCGACCCTCATGTATTATATTTGGTAGGATAATTTAGTTCCTAATAGATAGATAGGTAGAAACCCTTGATCAGAAGGAAAATAGAAAGGACCTCTTGATCAAGAGAAACAGGTTAACATATAAGGTTCCATTGTGCACCTCTCAAATTACAGTAATGATCAACATGTGCCTTCTGAAGTGTGACCCACAGACTCTTGATTCTATGAGAACGGACCAAGACATGGACCAGTAGTAATAAGTACACAGAAAGAAAAGTCTTGTCCTGAGGAAAGCAGGGTGTCCCAACTTTACTCACCATCTCCCTCCTACTGGAGGGAATTCTGACTGGAATAGAGACAGGCTTATCATCACAGTATTGTGGGGCTGTGGACTGTTGGCTATGATGAAAGACTGTGGCTCACAGGTGTGCACCACCATTCTAACTTTATGGAATGTTGTAAACTGAACCCAATGCTTCACACGTGCTAGTAAGCCCTCTAGCAATAATGTTGCACCTCCAACCCTCATTTCTTAAGCATTGCAAGCCAAGAGTCTCTTATCATTTCACAGATGAGTGGGTCATTTGTGTTGGTGTCACAACATCAGTTGAGAAGATGCCATCCACACTTGGCTTTTCTCAGAGGTATAGAAATACCCACACAACCTGCGCAAGGTCAGGAGATTCCAGATATGTCTGGAATTTATTGTTGTTTTAAGGACCTGGTTGGGAACCTAGAAGGTGATGCACAGTCTGGCCTTGTATTTGAGAGCCTAGTTAGGTCATTCATAGAGAATACATTCAGCAGTAATACCAAGTGCTGTCTGGAGGCAGGCTGGGCCCTCACTTGCTGCTAGCTGTGGCTGTGGTGAGCAGAAATTACCTCTCCCAGGTGGCTGCCCAGACTCACATCACTTCTCTGTACCATTTTCCCAGAATTCTTTGAGTTCTGGCTCTAACTAGCTGTCAACCTGGCATGCCTGTGTCTCTGCCTTCACTTAACGCCTTTTCTTGTGTAGTTAGCCCCCTTGCCCTCCATGGACTTCCCAGCTTGGTCACTGGCCTTAGAGCAGCAGGGTATGCTCTGAAGGAAGCCCCTCACTCCAACAAGCCTTTGTGCCCTCACCCTACAGAACCCATGACTACTTCATTGCCCCATTTGCTCACTAGGTACAGGCCTATGTGTCTTCTTCCTGCTCATCATTGGGCTGCATGGGTGATTGGAAAGGGCTTCGATTACCCATTAAAGTTGACTTGGGATCATTAGCAACAGACAGTGTTTTCTCAGGGCAGAGAGAGTTCAGAATTCAGAAGAGGCCTTGGCTATCATTCTGGCCCAAGGAAGGGGAACATCAGGTGCAGTTCTCTGCTCAGTGCAGCCAAAATAAGAAAGCAGGATTCCTCATGTCCCAGACTGCTTCACATTCTATGAGCTGCTGGTGGGAAGAAGGAAGCCACACTCTGGACTCATACTTGTTCTTCAGTACCACACAGGTTCCTGGACCCTGGATGACCAGTTTCTCAGTGTGCTCAATGGCTATGTCATCTTTATAGAGCTATGTGTTGGGAAATCAAGTGACATTAGGTAGTCCAGGGAATCTTAGCATTTCAGAGGTGAAGCACCATGAGTAGTCCTGTGTGCTACATAGGTGGCCCTGTGTTTTAGCATGTTTCCTATTGCTATGGTAAAATACCATGACCAAAAGCAATTTGGAGAGCAAAGAAATTATTTCTACATACAACTTTCAGGTGTCCATCACTGAGAAAAGTTAGGGCAGGAACTTAAGGCAGGAACCTGGAGGCAGGAACAGAAGCAGAGGTCACAGGGGAGTACTGCTCACTGACTTGCTCAGCTTGCATTCTTATGGACTCAGGACCAATTTCCCAGGGATGGCACCACCCAAGTGAGCTAGGTCCTTTTATACCAATCATCAAATAGGCTTGCCTATAGGCCAGAAGTAAGGAAGCATTTTCTCAATTGAAGTTTCTCTTCCCAGATAACCCTGGCTTCTGTCAAACTGACAAACAAAAACCCCAAACTAACCAAAACATGTATTCATTTTGAATCTGGTACACAACAAGCTCAGTGGCATGCCCTCATGATGCGGCTGACACAGAAGCCCACAGGAGCACTGCGTTGGCAGCCTCTAGTGTGGAAAGGGAAGAGAGAGGATTGCAGTTCCACTGTGGGGTCAAATCACAGGAAACAGATGATCTGGGTTTATGGTTAGAAGTTGCCTCTAATCTAACCTGGAGTTGTAGATTGTTTCCTATGCTCAGTGATATCAAGCTGATCACAAACGAGGAAGTCAGGGGAGTGGCAGGGAGGTGCAGATTAGCACAGTACTGCTGGAGGCAGGGGACAATGGGAAGGGTCAACAGCACCATTCAAGGAATCACTTCCCTCCTGAATCTTTAAAGATGTAATAGTTTGCTCATCTGTTGCTGGGATACAACACCACACTGTGCAGCTTATAGAAAAGCTTATTGGCCTTAGAGTTCCAAAGGGCTAGATGCCTGAAAAGGCAAGGAAGACATGGCAGCCAGAAGCTGGGAATTCACATCTCAGCCACACACACAGGAAGCAGAGAGCAATCAAGAAGTAGGGAGAGGCTTCAGAACCTCCCCCCCCCATAGTGATATACCTCCTCCAGCCACACGGCATCTCCTACAGATTTCACAACTTCCCCCAAATGGCATCAGCAACTGGGGTCCAAGCATCTAAATACATGAATCTATGGGGACATTCTTATTAAATAAGAGGTGCAACTTTTTGACATGATGTAGTCATCTAATTTCTTTCTATGTGTGTGTATATCCTGATGACTAACTAATGTAGGAGTGGCCAGCCCACAGTGGGGGGCACCACTCCCAGGCAGGAGATTCTGGGTTATATGAGATCACTAGCTGAGTATGAACCCGGGAGTGAGACGGAGGGCAAGGCAAGAAGTTGGATTCCTCTACAGCTTTTGCCTTCAGTTCTTACTTGACTTCTCTCCATGATGGAGTGGGACATGGGTGTTTAAATCCGCTGTTCCTCTCCTAAGTTGCTTGGTCACTGTGTTTTATCACAGCCACAAAAAAGTAACTAAAGTGACATCTAAGACAAGAGTTTGGAAAAGTCATTAGTGGATCAGAGAAAAAAAAAATAAAAGACATTTCTGAGCAATCTCCCATTTTTAGACCCTCATTTATGCCCATGGTATTTCAACCTTTCTGTTCTATTTATTTTAAAAAATTAAATTTTGACTGAATTCAGTGCTTCATAGTGGGGCAGTGAATTATGCCTGACCCCACAAAAGTGTACTACAGGCATTTCTTTCTTCTTTCATTCCCTGGAACCCCAGTGATGAGAAATACAGAGCTCCCTTCTCCTCTATAGGTCCTCAGCCCAGACACCACAATGCAAACAAGAACATGTATCTCACTCAGTGGGTAGAATGCCAGAAGGCTTCCTTACTGACCATGCTATGCTGGCTGAGGAAGGACCAATCAGTGGAGGGTCAGAGCTCCTTTGGGTCTCATGCAGAGAGAGCGGGAGGACAGGCTTTTGCTGGACTTCCTGGCAGGTGACAGCCCAACTTAGAATTCAGCAAGCCAAGTGTCCATCAATCAATCTTGTGCCAGTAGAGGGATGAGGAGACTTGCCCAGCGCTGTGCCCCTCATTGCAGGGCAAAGAACTGAAGCACTATGGGAAGGAGGTAGATACACTGCTCCTTCACGGACCTGTGTGTGTACTGAGGGCTTGTCCCCACAGGACTAGGATGCAGAAATGGTATAAACCCCTCATGTCAGGAATCTGCTGTGCATATGGGAAGATAGGAACAAAACCAACAATAGACTGGGGTACATGTTATGGGAAATAGAGGCAGGGCACAGGAAATCAATCGTACCAATCCTTCTCATGTCTCTCCCTCTCCTTCCTCCTTTCTTCCCTCCCCTTTCCCACCTCCCCCTTCCTTCCTCATTCTCTTCTTTCTTCCCTTCTCCCTCTCTGTCTTTCTGTCTCTGTCTCTCTCTCCCTCTCTGTCTTTCTGTCTCTGTCTCTCTCTCTCTGTCTCTGTCTTTCTGTCTCTGTCTCTCTCTCTCTGTCTCTGTCTCTCTCTCTATATATATATGGTTGATGTAGTAGAGAAAATATGAACAAAGACTTGAAGGAAGGGAGGGAGAGTGCCTTAGATATTTGGTAGAAAAGTTCCCCAAGAAGAAGAAAGGGCTAAGGAATATGAAAAGGCCCTGGTGGGGTAGAGTGAGCTTCGATAGGCTGGAGAACAGTGGTGCAGGGGAGAGGCAGGCAGGACCGCCAGTAGATCAGAGCACTGCCTAAGACTGCAGGGAAGTAGACAGTGTAGCACCCTACTGGCCACTATAAAGACCTCAGCTGTCTTTCAGAGTGAAGGGGAGTTACTGGTGGACTTGGGGCTCAGAAGTGGTCAAGTTGAGAATGAGTGTATGAGATGATCTTCCCCTGTAGCTTCCACAAGGAATATGAAGGTCTATTGTGGCTACTTGACAATTTCTCTGCTGACAAACTCTTGTTCTTTGAGCAAACGTAGGTAGGATCTCTATGTGAAAGGTGTTATGCTCATGAATGAAGATACAGCCATGGAAGCACTGGTCTGTCACAGCAGCTATTCCCAAATAACCACTCAGAGATGTATTATTAATTATAAATGCTCATTGATAGCTTGGGCTTGTTACTGGGTAACTCTTCATTTTAAATTAGCCCATATTTTTCACCTACCCTCTGCCACATGGCGGTACCTTCTTTCAACATGGCACATTTATGTTGCTTCTCTTTTCATCTGCTTTTGACTCCTAAGACTCCATCCTTTTTCTTCTCAGCATTCTCTTTATCCCCAAAATCCTGCCTAGCTATCAGCCAATCAGCTTTTTATTAACAATAAGGGCAGCGCATATTTACAGTGTACAAATATTGCTCCACAGCACAGTCCTGATTTCTTACAGTCTAATTTTGTGGATGGGCTAGAAGAAAATAAGAATGTTGTAAAAACAAACAAACAAAATCTGGTGACATGGTGACTGGTGACACAGCCTGGAAAGAGCTGAACTTCTGCATGTTGTTGGTGGGAATGCAAATGAGACAAGCACTGCTGTAGAGCCTGGTGGCTTCTCCAAAGGCCAAGCATAGCATTGTCATTTAACTTAGAAATTCACTCTTAGGCATGTATACCAACAACTGCAAGCATTCAGGTAAATTCTTGTATGAGGAAGCTCATAGCAATGCTATTTGCAAGAGTCAATGGGCAGGATCAGCTGTCAATGCTGATGAATGGGGAAAGGAAATGTAGTCTATTCACTCAGTGTGATGGGTATGGTGTGCTGATGTGGACTGACCCACAAGACCAAACAGAAGGGCCGCATGTTGTATGACTACATGGATTGAAACTAGCCCTAAGAGGGAGAAATCCACATGGGCAGAACACAGGTCATTGTCAGGGGCTGGGGAATCATTGATTCAGAATCAGTGAACCTGTTTGTCATTGGTGGATGTTTGAATTCCTTTGGGAAAGTGCTTTAGATCTAGGCAGAAGTAAGTGTTTCACATAATTGAAAATCTGCTCACTGACACAGTTATCTGTTTTTAATTTACTAATTTTGTATCCTGTGAATTTGACTTCATTTAAAATATGAATGTGCAGAATTGTATAGGGAATAATCCAGGTACCGGGATAGCAAGAAGAATGAGATGTAACAGAGACTGTCTCACATATGTGGGAACCTTGCCTGAGCTGTTATATGAGGAAAGCTGTGTATATTCATTTGTAAACGAATGGAAATTTTCTGGACCAATGTACTAGAAATCTAATAGAGGTTGTTTTCCAGTGTGGGGGGAGGAGCAGCAGAGATAAGGAACTGATCTGGGGGTCAGAGGAGAATAATGCAGATTTTAGTCATTCAATCTCTGTATTTTTAGATGCTAGGCTATATAAGAAAATATTAAGTACACATAAAAATAGCAGTATTACATGTTCCTGTGCATGGTTAGAGTCAACTTCAGCAACATAAACCCATAGTCATGTTGCTTTCTGCATGCTCCCACAAATATCCCCATCATATTTTCAAGAGAATTCTATTTTGCTTACAGAAATTCAAGCATTTCCCTTCCTCTATAAAATATAAAGATTATTTCAAAGATATTTTAAATATGACAGTTGTAAGTCTAATAACAATTTTGTTCCTTACTGCACATATATTTTCAATGTTGTTGCTTAAATAAATTATTTTAATAATTAATTGAAAAATGTGGTGGGCTCCTCCATGGTCTTTTGGCCTATTTGAACAAGTGGAATTTTCTGAGGGGCTGAATACAAAGTTCACCCCTCTCTTCATACATCCTATAGCTACATCACATCACATTACATCAGTACTGAAGTCAAGGTCATAGACTCAGTGTGCAGGGGCCACAGAGCAGGACAGGGGAAAATAGGCTGCAGCTCTTTCTGCTCCTTCCCTCTTCTTCTCTTTTCCTCTTTCCCTGTGTGTGTGTGTGTGTGTGTGTGTGTGTGTGTGTGTGTAACTTTGGTTAATGTAGCAGAAAGGGAGAAGAGGGAGTCCTCTGACCCTGCCACCTTAACTTGTCCCCTCTCCAACCCTGACCAGCATCCATCACCTGCTGGGGTTGTGCTTTCCCTAAACCCTGTGTTCACAGTGAGTATCTAGCTCATGGGGTTTACTGTGAGGGTAAATGAAGTTTTGTAGGCGAGGTTACCAACCATCCTTGTGGTGATGGGTGACAATATATTTTTGATAAATGCCATTTTTGTTCTTATTTTCTTCTGAGGCAAAGTATAGAAGAAATTAAACAGCCATCTCCCTACCTTCTGTTTTATATGTAATGTTTTGGTTACAAATATGGATTCTGGAGCCCATGGCTGGAAAGCTTTCTTTTTTCCAAAAAGCATTAAAGGGTTCATAGAATGTGTTCAACTCACAAGTGGACAGGCATTGCTATTACTATCTATTTAATATCAGTTTTATGTCTAGAAAGGGCACATGAGCCCTAGTTCAGGATGGAAGAGCATATGGTTCCCTGGAGATGTTGAGGTTCACTTCCCACAAATAGCACTGTCAGAGTGAAAAATAGGGATGCACATTCTCTCTCAACTGGAATCCAGGCTTGTACTCAAAGCTATAAGAGAGAAGGGCGGGTCAGCCTGACTCCCACAGCTTCTATACCAGCTTCCTTTCCCCTTGTAGGAAGGAAGGGTCAGGTCAGCTGTTCGTCACTGAAGGAACTCTCCCTGAACCTTCCATATACAGAGAAAGGAGTTTCTTTTTTCAGGATGGAATTTCAGGAAAAAGTTTACACTTCTTCCTCCTTTTAAATGTCATTCCCTTCATGTTACAACTTCTAGGTGTCTCTGCATTGGGGAATGGTAACATTACAAATGCACAGAGATATCCTCAAACAAAAAGACACAGAAAACATACAATACCACGCTCGGCCTGGTGCAGCAAAGGCATGAAGGAAACGTGAGCTGTGCTTACACCATATTTGTAGTTACTGGGGCCTGTGGTGATATGTTATATATTTAATAAAACCAGTCTGGAATATCAGGAGATACACCCACAGACAATCCAGGAGGATCAGAGAGTGGTAACTCACACCTTTAATCCCAGCATGGGAGAGACAGGGAGTGGTGACCTACTCCTTTAATCCCAGCAGATCTGAGTTTGAGGCCCACCTTGGTTTACAGAAGGAGTTCCAGGCTCCCAGCCAGGCAGAGGTGGAGCATGTCATTAGTCCCAGCACTTGGGAGGCAAAGGCAGAAGGATCTTTGTGAGTTCAAGGCCAGCCTGGTCTAAAAAGCAAGTTCCAGGACAGCCAGGACTGTTACACAGAATACCCTATCTCAAGAGAGAGAGAGAGAGAGAGAGAGAGAGAGAGAGAGAGAGAGATCTGTCATCTGATGTTCCAGACTGGTTTTATTAAATAAATGACATACCACCCCAAGCGTCTTGATAACTAAGACACATGGTGGAGACTATTGATGGGGTTAGAGGGAGAGGGCCTGCTTTCAACTGGAATGCTCACGACAAGGCTCCAGGACTGGAGATTTGGAGCAGGGTTTCAAGTATTTGAACTTGTGACAGAAAGGAAGCAAAAGAAGCCAGTATGAGACCAAACATTGTGGGGAGTATGTCAGAGTTTGTCTTGGCCAGAGTATTAGTTCCACAAGGTAGGTTTTGCAAGGATTGAGGTGGATGTTGTGGGTCATGGCTGAGTCACAGAGAATCTTGAATTCAAAACTGAGTAACACTGGGTTGAGTCCCTGGGTCAGTGGTTGATAATCTTCTTCTGTGATGACATGCCTGATGGATGGTGTTCATATACACAGCTGCCTCTGTGGGGAAAGCCAGCACTTTGCATGCTCCTGTGTAATTCCATTTCTTTTTCTTCTGTATAAGGGTTCAGACCAGAAGACAAGAGATTGATATGGCATTTCCATTGTGATGGATTTCTCCTGGTTCTTTATGGACATGTGTATCCTCTTGAAGCATGGAGACCATAATTACTATATAACCTGCTAGAGATTATACTGTAGATCTGGAGATGACCCCAGGAGTCAGACTGCCTGGGTTTGAGTTCTGACTTTTGATAACCTTGGACAGATAATCAAATCTATTTTTTTTGCTCCATGCCTTTACATTTTAAATAAGAAAGGAAATAATTTTCATATCAGAAGGGCATTAAGAAAGTAAAATCAGATGTTACATATTACACACTTGCCATACATTATAAAAGTAGGAACTACTTAAGTTTATAACTCACAAGTTGTTAGAACCTATGCTCTTAGCCAGGGTAATAGGAAGATAGAAGGGGACAGTGTAGGCAGATAATACAGACAGACAAGAGAGAGGGATTGGGAGTTACCCTGACCTGAATTTAGACCCTACCACTACCTGTGTATTGTCACTGGTAGGCAGAACGTATCATGAAGCCTCATGTCCTAATCTACAAAATGAATGAGAAAATAATAGTGCCTGCCTAAGGGGCTCACTGTAAGGGTTGATGAGGATGCCTATCCCTGGGTAGCTGTGCTGGCTGAGTTACCTACCCATCTGTAATCAATTGCAGAAGGCCTTGCTGCTGAAAAGCACTCACAGCTACAACCTGATGTTTCCTGTAGGTTCTAGGTTTTTTGTAAACCTGATGCTTCCTGTGGGTTCTAGGTTCTCTGCAAAGCAGTGACTGAGACTGCTGAGGGCTGGGTTTTCACATGAAGTTTTATTTGGGGAATGACTTGCTTCCAGATGCTCAGCTTGTTGGAAGATCTTGTTTTTGTTGGCTGTGAGTTGGTACATACCCCCAAGTCCTGGCTTACTGCTGACTGGACACTATCCTCAGTGTCCCCTTGAATAGGGGACTTGCTGTGGAAGCCCAATGACCCGAGTTTGGATCTTGAGAACACATGTAAAAGGCAGCACCATACATTTGAAACCACAACACTGCTGTGCAGCAAAACGTATTAAAGATAAGAGTATAATAATATTTTTTCTATATATCTTAGCTATCTTTTGTCTCACACAAGGTGGCATTTTTGATATGAGACATAATTTTTTAAGATATTTTAATCAATATGCTTGGGTTTAGAGAGAGAGAAAGTCACTTACTCTAACTCAAAACCAGCTTTATTTATAATTAAACCAGGACTTCATTTTTTTTGAAGAGATAGAGATGTAAAGCAGTGAGAATTGAGAAATTATCCAATAGTGCATATTGGTGTTAATTGTCTTTAATTTTTGTAGTTTTTTAAATATGTGATCTTTTTAAAGCATTAGACGTCTATGCACTTAGTATATTTTTAATGTTGTGAAGATGACTGTATCTATTTTTTTGTAAAGACAAAAATGAGACCCTGCTCCAGCTTTGTTAGATAAAAACCACATGTGGATTCCTTACCACATACCAGATTGTCATATTGGCAGGTGAGTTATTACTTCTTCTCCTCAGGAGGGGTCTCCTTTTTGAATCAGCTCTTTATCAATCTTGTTGGTAAAGGTGGGAGAATTGCCTGGAAGTTCATGGGCCAGGTAGTCTGGAGTACACAACAGGGCAGAAATAAGAGAGACTGACTGTAGTAAGATTATGTTAATATGGTATAAATATTTGTTCCTCCTACTAGTTTAATAAAAAATTAATTAGCCAGAGGCAGATAAAAAGTGTGGGCAGGGCCACCCAACTAAAAAAACTCTAAAAACAAACAAAAAACAAAATAAAGTTTAAAAATTAAAAGTTAACAAGTCAAATGCCTAGGCCCTTAGTCAATCAACAAAAAGTTAATATAAGGCTATGTGTAATTATTTAAAACTAACCAAGACTAAAAATAAGTCTAAACCTCTAAGCTAAGCCAAAAAGTACAGCCCCAAGACTTAGGGTCTGGACCTCTGGCTGGACGGGGCCAGAAACTTCACACTACAAGAGACTCAAAACAAAGGCAGAAGGTGAAAACTGACTCCTGAAAGTTATTCTTTAGTCTCTGTACATGTACTCACACTCACATTTACATCATACACACTTTACACATACAGCTCTCCTCTCTTCCTCCCTCCCTCCCTCCCTCTCTCTCTCTCTCTCTCTCTCTCTCTCTCTCTCTCACACACACACACACACACACTTAACAACAACAAAAAGTCCTAAATCCTGACTGACTCATGTAACTGAAGAGATGAAATGTGGGTAACACGAGATGCACCTTGATTCAAGAATAATGAAGATCTCATCTACATTTCCTTCTCCTGGCCGCCATTGCTGTCTGCATGGCTCAGTTAAGTCGCATTTAGTGTTTGTGCATGTGTGGAGATCAGAGGGAAAACTTGCCAGAATTGTTTCTTTCCTCCTGCCGTGTGTGTGTGTGTGTGTGTGTGTGTGTGTGTGTGTGTGTGTGTGTGTGTGTGTCTGTTTGTATGTGTGTGTGTATGTGTGTGTATGTGTGAGTGTTTCCCAGGAATCAGACTCAGGCCATCAGACTTGGTCGGAAGCTCTGTACCTGCTGAGCCGTCTTGCTGGCCCAGCCAGGTTTAACAGAGCTATTTGGCACTAACCATTCCCAGACAAGTCTCATCACCTGATAAATACTTGCCACCAGCTTATCTCAGAACTTTCCAGGAAGGACTAAGACAAAGCTTGGAACACTTGTCATCCAGAGGGTGGGGCTGACTCCTAAGTCATAATTCTCAAGGTCTACAAGGGGAGTTTATAGAGTCAACGAAAAAGACAAGGAGGTACAGAGCTCACAGGCGCTGAGGATGTGAATCAGTAGATGCTCACTAGAGCGGAATACATCACAAATTTAATTATGTGATGATTTATGGAGTCCCCTTTATTATATTTGTCTTTGCCACTGAGACTCCTGGCTCCATAAAGGGCAGAGCGTGTGCCTGTCTGACTCACTTAGAGATCCCCAGTATACTATATAGGCTGGTGTAGAATCAGAGATCCATATGTAATTCTTGAATGAAAAAATGAAGCTTACAGTTTGTTGGGGGTCAAGATGAAGGTGAAGCGGGATGAAACTCCATGAGGTAACTTGAATTGTAAATGGCAAGGAAAGAAGAAAAGTGTATCTCCCATCATGGAAGTGATGTGGTGTTTGCATATGACTATGACTCCAGGAAGATTCTCTCAGAATATATCAGGGGCCAACAAATGTCTCAGTGGTCAAGAGTGCTTGTGTCATAAACTTAAGGACCAGAGTGTCACTGCCATGAAACAGGAAGACTTATAGCAAACATCTGGTAAGCCAAGAGATTGCTGGCTCTTGCTGACTTCTAGAAGAGCCAAGAAAATGTGAGCCTGCATTCAGAGAGAGACTCTGCCTCAAACAAATTGATGGACAGTGGTAGAGGAGGACACTGATGCACACTGTGTACATACACTTATTCACACACATACAACTAAATGAACATTTAAAAAGTCTTTCAATATCCCCCAAACAGGATTTCCTATATCTTAGCTTCATCTTGGTCTTAGAACTTATAGCAGATAAAGGAATATTGTGAATTCAGTGAGGTCTGGGTGTTTACACATATACTCTCACACATATACACCATACACCACACACACACACACACACACACACACACACACACACACACACTGTTATAAGACAGGTGATATAGAGCAGACCGGAGAGCCATTGGGAGAAAACATGGTCTTGACTTCCCATCTGCCCCCTTCAGCCTACTCCTGTTTATTGTGTGATATGCCAATATGAAACAATTTAAAAAGAACAAGTGAGAAGCCATTATACCTGACTCAAGAGCTGAGCTGTCAGCAAAATTCTACGTCTGGCGGCTTCAAGGGCAGGGGGGCAGTCACAGAAGTACAGGAGGAGAAAGGCAGTCTGCCCTCAGCCCTGAAAAGGCTGGAACCCGAATTCTCTGGTCTTCAAAACCAGAGTGTTCGGACAGATCTCCCCACAGCTGGAAAATAAGCAACAGGCTCACAAAGCATTACATGATACCCTGTATATGCTCTTTGCATTGTCCTGATGCAATTAGGGCCCTCTCAAGATGGGGCACAAAGTATTTTAAACAGAATTTCAGAAATATTCTCCAGAGAAATTATAGACAGTGCTGTATTCTTTGTAAAGTGATAGTCTACATTTAAAAGATGGTTTTATGCCCCTTGAGAATGATTGACATGATGTGGTTCAATGTTAGACACTCTGCACTTACCTGTTATTGTCATAAATGGGAGAAGTACATGGCTCCAACAACATGCTCCTTAAAAACTAAACAATGGAAATAAACATCTTAATTTTATTTTCATCCTGGTACTTACTTATTATATAGGAGTCTTCCTCTTGTGTGCTATGATGACAGGCGGGAACCACAACCCCAGGCTTCAATGATGTGGTATCCTTGCCTAGACCTCCATGCCTCCAGGGCATTTCTACATGCCTTTAATATTTTCATCTTAATTTAAAATTGTAAACTTATATAGAGTAACACGTTTCACTATGGCATTTGCACACATTTATGTTTTGTCCCCTCCACTGCCCCCCCTTCTCCTTGTCACCTTCTTGCCAGTCTCCTTCTGTTCCTCAAATAAGTCTCTCCTGATTTCATGTCAAATGTATTCTATTACTCTATCCTAAGATCTCCCCCCACCTCCATTACCTCTCTACTTTCATGCCCTACCCCTTGAGACGCACATATAAATTTAAATCTAAACTCTGTTGGGCAGTGTTTATTTCTGAGTCTAGCACTTTGTACTCCACAGTGCCTTCATGTTCCATTCATTTTCTTTTTTTTTTTTTTCCATTCATTTTCTTATAAATGACATAACATGTTTTTCTCATTGTGTCTATAGAGCACATTCTCTTCATCCATCCATCTGTGGATGGATCTGTGGCTGCTCCCACCTTCCCAGTGGCAGATAAGGATGCTGTGGTCAAGTCAGTTGTCTTATGCACCCTTGTTTCTATGACTGGAATCCAGATCTCATTCCTGGTTCAGGGCATATATCATTTCTCAACCTTGAATGGTGATTATGGAATCAGCCAGAAACCATTCAAGGAAAGTGTGGAGTATCCTGGGACAAAGAGTTCTGCTTAACTTGGATGGTCTGGGAACACTGAAGATTTGTGACTCTTCCTGATCTTAATTTTTTACCCTCTGTGGAACTCTAGTCAGCCAACAGCATAGGACAGAATCTCCCAGTCAGATATCTACCATGGAAGCCAGGTTAGTAGATCCTAACAGATCTCACCCCAGGTTCATAGATCCTGATAGTCTTACTTGGATCCCTCATTTTTAGAAACCAGAAGAAATCTAAACAAGTGAGAATAGTTGGTTGAGAATGACAATGGTAGGGAGACAGAACTGAATCTCCGGCTCTGGAACCTAATGGCATTGTTTTTTTTTTTTTTTTTTTTTTTAAACAATGGAGTTTATCCCATTGAAAGCAAAGGCCATAGTGGATGATATCTTTTATGCATTGTTGTATACGGTTTGCCAAAATTTTGTTGAGAATTTTCGCATCAATATTCATGAGGGAAATTGGTCTGTAATTCTCCTTCTTTGTTGTGTCTTT
>PVIH01013890.1:0-56346 GCA_004025045.1 Sigmodon hispidus
CTTACATAATAATACAAAGAACAACAAGGTAACTCCAGAAGAAAGTGGCGATCTTACAAATACAAGACCTGAACTGAGCAATGAAGAGGAAACAGAAGGAAGCAACACCAAAAATTCCTTTTTGATGATCATTGAAGCTCTCAAAGAAGATATGAAAAATAGCCTTAAAGAAATAGAAGAAAATACAAACAAAAAATTGAAAGAGAAAAACAAATCTATAAAAGAAACATGCCAGGAAATTAATGTTGAAATGGAAACAATAAAAAAGGAACAAAATGAGGCAAATATGGAAATAGAAATTCTGAAGAAAAAATCTAGAACCACAGATACAAGCATAACAAACAGAGTTCAAGAGATGGAAGACAGAATCTCTGAAGTTGAAGACTCAGTAGCTCAAATAGATATATCAGTCAAAGAAAATAGTAAAACTAAAAAAGCCATAACTCAAAATGTTCAGGAAATATGGGATACCATGAAAATACCTAATTTGAGAATAATAGGAATAGAAGAAGGAGAAGCATACCAGCTAAAAGGCACAGATAATGTTTTCAATAAAATCATAGAAGAAAACTTCCCTAACCTGAAAAAGGAAATGCCTATAAAGATACAAGAAGCTTACAGAACACCAAATAGATATGACCCCCCAAAACATTCAGCTTGCCACATTATAATCAAGCCACAAAACATACAGGACAAAGAAAAAATTTTAAGACCTGCAAAAGAAAAGTGTCTACTCACATATAATTGCAGACCCATCAGAATAATGCTTGACTATTCAATGGAAACGATGAAAGCTAGAAGGGCTTGGTGAGAAGTTATAGAGATGCTAAAAGAGCATGACTGCCAAACTAGAATACTATACCCTGTAAAATTATCAATCACCATAGATGGAGTAAACAAGATATTTCATAACAAAGTCAGACTGAACGAATATCTATCTACCAATCCAGCACTACAGAGAGTATTAGAGGAAAAACTCCAAATGAAGGACCCCAGATATACCCAAGAAATCAAAAACAATCAATAATTCAACAGAAGAACACCCCAGAGAAAGGGGTTAGAAAGGAAACAAACAAGTTACCACCAAAAATGGCAGGAAATATGAATCAATGGTCACTAATTTCCTTTAATATCAATGGTCTCAACACATGTATAAAACATCACACACTAACAAGATGGATACAACAACAGAAGCCAACCTTCTGTTGCCTACAAGAAACACACCTCATCCCCAAAGATAGACACAGGCTTAGAATAAATGATTGGGAAAAGATTTTCCAGTCAAATGGTCTTAAGAAACATGCCGGGCTTGCAATCCTAATATCTAACAAAGTAGACTTTGAGCTAAAAGCAATTAAAAGGGACCAAGATGGTCACTACTTATTTATCACAGGAAAAATTGGTCAAGAGGAGATTTCAATCTTGAATATTTATGCCCCTAATATAATGGCACCTATTTATGTAAAAGAAACACTGCTAAAGCTCGAATCCCACATCAATTCTTACACCCTAATAGTGGGAGACTTCAATACCCCACTTTCAACCCTGAATAGATCAACCAGACAGAGTCTCAACAGAGAATTAACTAGTCTAAAAGAGGTTATGATGCAAATGGATGTCATAGATACCTACAGAAGCTTCCACCCAAACGCAAAGGAATATACATATTTCTCAGCTCCTCATGAAACTTTCTCCAAAATTGACTACATAATTGGTCATAAAGCAAATATAAACAGATATAAAAAATGGAAATAATCCCTTGTAACATATCAGACCACCAGGGCCTAAAGTTATAGTTTAAAAACATCAAACACCAAAGAAAGAGTACCAAATCATGGAAACCAAATATCACTCAGCTGAACCATATATGGGTCAAGGAAGAAATTAAGAAAGAAATCAAAGTCTTCCTAGATTAATGAAAATAAATCCTCAACATATCCAAACTTGTAGGACACAATGTAAGCAGTCTTAAGAGGAAACTTCATAATGCTAAATGCCTATATGAAAAACCTAGAGAAATTCCACATTAGAGACCTAACAGCTCAGCTGAAAGCCTTAGAACAATTAGAAGTGAAATCACCTAGAAGGAGTAGACGGCAGGAAACAATCAAACGTAGAGCTGAAATCAATACAATTGAAACAAAAAGAACAATACAAATAATCAATGAATCTAAGATTTGGTTCTTTGAGAAAGTCAGCAAGATAGATAAGCCCTTAGACAGACTAATCAAAAAACAGAGAGAGAATGTTCAAATCAACAAAATCAGAAATGAAAAGGGGGACATAACAACAGATCCCCAGGAAATACAGAGAATTATCAGATCATATTTTGAAAATCCGTATTCCAAAAAACGGAAAACCTAGAAGAAATGGGCAGCTTTCTGGACAGTTACCATCTACCAAAATTAAATGAAGATCAGATTAATTACTCTAACAGGCCTATAGCCCTTAAGGAAATTGAAGCAGTCATTAAAACCCTCCCCAAAAATAAAAGACCTGGTCCAGATGGTTTTAGTGCCGAATTCTACCAGACATTCAAAGAAGAATTACTACCATTATTCCTCAAACTATTTCACACAGTAGAAACTGAAGGAATATTGCAAAATTCCTTTTATGAGGCCACAATTACCTTAATACCCAAGCCACTCAAAGACACAGCAAAGAAGGTGAATTACAGACCATTTTCCCTCATGAATATTGATGTGAAAATTATCAATAAAATTTTGGCAAACAGTATACAACAATGTATAAATGTTATCACCCACCATGACCAAGTAGGCTTCAACCCAGAAATGCAGGGCTGGTTTAATATACGAAAAACAGTAAATGTTATCCCTCATATAAACAAATTAAAGAAACAAAACCACATGATCATATCCTTAAATGCAGAAAAAGCCTTTGATAAAATTCAACACTCCTTTATGATTAAAGCCCTGGAGAGATCAGGAATACAGGGAGAATGCCTAAATATAATAAAGGTGATTTACAAGAAGCCGACAGCCAGTATCAAACTTAATGGAGAAAAACTCAAAGCAATCCCACTAAAATCAGGAACTAGACAAGGATGTCCTCTCTCCCCTTATCTATTCAATATAGTTCTCCAAGTTTTACCTAAAGAAATAAGGGAACAAAAAGAGATTATGGGGATACAAATTGGAAAAGAAGAAGTGAAGCTATCTCTATTTGCAGATGATATGATTGTATACATAAGTGACCCACAAAATTCTTCCAAAGAACTGCTACAGCTGATAAACACCTTCAGCAATGTAGCAGGATACAAGATTAACTCAAAGAAATCAGTAGCCCTTCTATGCACTAAAGATAGAAGAGCTGAAAGAGAAATAGGGAAACATTACCCTTCATAATAGCTGCAAATAGTGTAAAATTCCTTGGAGTAACTAAAACCAAAGAAGTAACAGACCTATTTGACAAAAAATTTAAATCACTGAAGAAAGAAATTGAAGAGGATATCAGAAAATGGAAAGCTCTCCCATGTTCCTGGATTGGTAGGATCAACATAGTAAAAATGACAATTCTACCAAAGGCTACTACAGATTCAATGCACTGCCAATCAAAATAACAACACAATATTTTTTAAACCTTGAAAGAACAATACTCAATTTCATTTGGAATAACAGGAAAGGCAGGATTGCCAAAACAATTTTACTCAACAAAAGAACCTCAAGAGGTATCTCCATCCCTGACTTCAAGTTATACTATAGAGCTACAGTAATAAAAACAGACTTGTGGACCACTGGAATAGAATTGAGGGTCCAGACATTAACCCAAAAACCTATGAACACCTGATCTTTGCCAAAGAGGTCCAAAACATTAAATGAAAAAAGATAGTATATTTAACAAATGGTGTTGGCATAGCTGGATGGAAGTGTGTAGAAAAATGCAAATGGATCTGATCCTGTCACCCTGCACATAACTCAAATCCAAATGGATCAAAGACCTCAACTTAAACCCAGCCACTTCAAACTTGATAGAAAAGAAAGTGGGAAATATACTTCCACGAATTGGCACAGGCAACCACTTCCTAAATATAACACCATTGGCACAGACACTAAGCCCAACAATCTATAAGTGGGATCTCCTGAAGCTAGGAAGCTTCTGCAAAGCAAAGGACACTGTCATTAGGACAAAACTACAGCCTACAGAATGGGAAAAGTTTTTCACCAACCCTACAAGTGACAGAGGACTGATCTCTAAGATATGTAAAGAGCTCAAGAATCTAGAGCCCAAAAACTTTTATAACCCAATCAAAAAATGGGATACAGATCTAAAAAGGGAATTTTCAGCAGAGGAAGTACAAATGGCTGAAAGGCACCTGAAAAAGTGCTCTTCATCTTTAGCCATAAGAGAAATGCAAATCAAAACAACTTTGAGATACCACTTAACACCTGTTAGATTGGCTAAGATAAAAGGCACAGATGACAGCCTATGTTGGAGAGGATGTGGAGCAAGGGGAACACTCCTCCATTGTTGGTGGGAGTGTAAGCTTGTTCAGCCACTTTGGAATGCAATATGGCCGTTTCTCAGAAAATTGAGAATCAATCTCCCCAAGGACCCAGCAATTCCACTTCTGGGTATATACCCTAAAGAGGCACATTCACACTCCAAAGGTATTAGCTCAACTATATTCATAGCAGCATTATTTATAATAGCAAGAATCTGGAAACAACCTAGATGTCCCTCAACTGAAGAATGGATTAACAAACTGTGGTACATCTACACAATGGAATACTACTCAGCAGTAAGAAAAAATTATATCCTAAAATTCGCAGGCAAATGGATGGATTTGGAGAATATCCTCCTGAGTGAGGTGTCACAAACTCAGAAAGATAAGCAGGGGATATACTCACTCATTAGTGGTCTCTAAACTAACAAACAAGAAAAAAAGGCAAGCATGCCCAAGCTGCAAACCACAACCACTGAAAAGCTTGGGATCAGAAACACCCTGGACTGACCCTTCGGATCCCACTCCAACTATAGGAACACCTGACTCACTCTTGAGGGAGGGGGGACAAAAGTGGATTTGGCAGGAGTGGAGAATGAACTAAGCATTATTGGATCAGTGGGACCATAGGACTGTCTGCTGCCTGCCCAGTGAGGGGATCGGGAGTTGTGGAGAAGAAAAAAATGACCTGATGTGGCGGGAAGGGGAAGGGACCTGCGTAAGGATATACATGGATGGAAAAAAAATTCAGAGGGAAAGCTGCACACAAAGTAAAAAAAAATAAAAATAAAAAAAAATAAAGAAGTGTTGGACTTTGTCAAAGGCTTTTTCAGCATCTAAAACAATGATAATGTTTTTTTTCCTCTATTTCTTTATATGCTAGATGACATTTATAGTTTTTGTTGTTGGACCATTGCTTTATATCTGGGATGAAGCCTACTTGAGTGTGATGAATAACTTTTTTTTATATGTTGTTGTAATCGGTTCGCCAAGATTTTGTTGAGCATTTTTGCAAAAATGTTCATGAGGGAGATTGGTCTGTAATTCTCTGTGTTGCATCCTTGAGCGGCTTGGGTATCTGGGTGATTGTGACCTCATAAAAAGAGTTTTACAGAGTTCCTTCAGTCTCCACTGTATGTAACAGTTAGTTGATTATTGGTATTAGTTCTTTGAAGGTCTGGTAGAATTCTACAGTAAAACCATCTGGACCTGGACTTTTTTTTATTTTGGAAACTGTTAATAACAGGTTCAATTTCCCATATTGTTATAGGTCTGTTGAGGTCTTTAATCTGTTCTTGATTCAATTTTTGTAATTGGTACTTGTCCTTGAAAGCTGTATTTATCTTTTAGATTTTCCATTTTAGTAGAGTATAGATTTTCAATGTATGACCTGACAATTCTCTGAATTATGAAGGGATCTGTTGTTATGTCCCCCTTTCCATTTCTGATGCTGTAAATTTGAATACTGTTTCTCTTTTGGTTACGTTTGAAAAGGGTTTGTCTATCTTGTTGACTTTCTCAAAGAACCAACTTTTTGATTCATTGATTTTTTCTTGTATTGTTCTCTTCATTTCTGTTGTACTGATTTCAGCCCTAAGTTTATTTCCTGCCATCTACTCCTTCTAGGTGAGTTTGCTTCTAATTGTTCTAAAGCTTTCAGCTGAGTTGTTAGGTGCCTTGTGTGAACTTTCTCGTTTTTTTGTTTTTTTTTTTTGTTTGTTTGTTTGGTTTTTTTAATATATATAAGTATCTAGTGCTATGAATTTTCTTCTTAACACTGCTTTCATTATATCCCATAAATTTGAGTATGTTGTGGTTTCATTTCCATTAAATTCTAGACAGTCTTTGATTTCTTTCTGAACTTCTTCCCTGACCTAGAGATGAATAATATAGGTACTGACTTGCTAACAACAGTGATTTTCTGGCAGGAAAGAGACTTAGGTTTGAATCCCACTGCCTATGTGGCAATCCAGAATCAGCAGTACAGTCCAGTTATCCACTCACTTTGGGACTTCACTGGCTACCCAATTAAGACTGACTTTCTAGCCTTTCATCCATTGGAGAGACCTTGTCTCAAAATGTAATAAAATAATAAAAAGTATATCTTTCTGTATGCTATAAATATCAATCTTTAAATAAAAAGGGTAAGTAGTGGTATATATTACCACTATTTTGGCCTATGTAGGCACTGTCTAATTAGGCAGATAAAACAAAACATGCAAAGGAGGAGGGCAGAGTCAGACAAAGATGATCCAGCCACCACAAAAATCAGCATATAAAACAACACAGGTAAGCCACATGACAAAACATATTAATAAAATAAAATTAAAATAAAATAAAAACTAACAATATGTCTAAGACATAAGCCAAACAATATAAAATTAATATAAACATCTAAGTCATAAAAAAAAAGACAAGTCCAAACCTCCATCCCAATAGGGCCAAAAACCTCAATAAAGGGAATGATAGAGGAATATATCTGATGTTGACTGATTTCTGTCCCCCACATAGCACATTAATAGATACATACAAACACATATACATACTCTATGCACAAAATCCAAGGTCTTAATGGTGAGGTTTTATTTTGACACATTCAATTATTAAAAATATCGTCAATATTTTATATGCTAGAATATTATGATTACTAGCCTAAGGACTAATGCCATTATACCTTACTTTGATTCTAGGCATTTTAGTTGAAACAAAGATAACCCAGACTCAATTACATAAAGTACTGCTCACTGAAGAATATCTTTAGAATATATAAAACTTATTAAATTTAATTTTTAAAAATAGTGCAGAGAGGTTTTGAAATTTTATATTTTTTTTCATTTGATGACACTTTTATTTTTACCATTATTGTTGTTATAACTGAGTATGTGGGTGTGAGAGAGACAGACAGATAGAAAGATAGAAGAGAGTGAGAGCAGACCTACACCAGCAAGCATGTGGACATTAGAGGCAATATTTAGAGGTATCTCTCATTTTACCACTATTAGAGCTTCAGAGGTCAAACACAGGTCCCCAGGGCTGCAGTGTAGTCACTTTAGCCTGTGGGTCATCTTGCACTGACCATCCCTGGATTCTTTCATTGTCAAACTTAGACCAAAGTCTTAATTAAAAATTATATAATAGCTTCCACTGCAAATCTGACCTAAAGATAAATTATGACAAAATACTGAACATATAATTTTTACATCTCTGTTAATATTGCATGTGGAGACAGAGTTCATCAATGTGGTAGTGATAGAATTATTGGTTTATTTCTTTGAGTTTTCCACAAACTAGCTGTGATTAAATTCTAAAATAATATAAAATCAATTATATAGAACACATTAAATTCTAAAATAATATAAAATCAATTAGATAGAATGCTTATTCCTGTGAGCTGCTTTCTATTGGCACTGAAAAAATGTTTCTTATGAACACAATGAACTTTTAAATGTACCTCACAGTTTCACTGTTTTGACATTTTTCTAAAGTTCCTACTATTCACTACTCAGAGTAATTCTTTACTGAATATTATATTAGTATATTTTAATTAAGTAATTTTTTCTTCTTAAAGTGCAACATAAACATTGTATTATAGAAAATATAATTGTACCTCAGCAGACAATACAGCATTCCTACATACATCAAAGTCCTATTGCTGAACATTTATTTTTCTTAATAATTCAAATCAAGTATTAAAGGAGACTTTATTATATACCAGAGAGTATTGCATAGGTTTCATGAAAATTTTCTGATTTAATCACCACAATTTCTAGGTAGTGTTTGTTGTTATTACTTTTTTAATCTATACATAAAGACACATTTAAAAAACCACTTGCAGAAAAACAGAAGGTTGCAATGGCAAAATAAAGACTATGTTTTACTCTTTATCCATGTCAGATTTTAATGTTATAAAAGCCCTGACTACAAAGTCTGTAAAACTAGCAAAATTGGAGTGTAGTGAGTTGCACATAGGACTGGTTGGCCAATGATGCTTTGACAAGAGAATGCAGGTAAAAAATAAACTAAGCATAAGTCGTTAGCCTATGGTAGGACAAACATAATATGGTTTTGTTTTTAAAATGACTACTTCTGTAGAATTAAATGTACCTTATAGTTTCTATGAATTTTAACCCATCTGTACAGGGTTTCCAGATTTCACTGCATTGAAATTGTCCATATGCATGGAGTAAGAATTTTATATTCTAATATTTTCAGAAATGCCTAAAGTTAGTTTTATCTTCCTAGGAATGCCATAATACTATGTAACTGTGCCTCAAATATGAATTTACTTTACCATATTTCAGTAAGATGAAAATAAAGATCACATACCACAAAGGCTAGATTTTATTAAGCAGATTCTCCTGGCATGCTGATGGCTTAGGAGAAAGGAGGCAATCTAGTATCTCATTCTCAGACACTCCAGTGAGTCAGGGTCCCACCATTACAAGCTAATTTTCCTACAAATACGGTTACACTTTTGGTTGGGATTCAATGAATAGCTAGGGCTCCTGATTATTTTGTCACATTATATTTATGAGTAAGTAAAGTTCTGCAGCCATTGCTGTCTGTCCAGAAAGCCAAAGACTTGGATACTACCAAACACTGGCCTACAAACCACTAGAATCTTCCAGTTGTCTTGATAAGCAGGACTTTGGCTTTTCAAAGATATGATCAAGTCAGAGGATTATTCCTCTGAGATTTTAAAGTCAGCAGCTACTGGATCTGGGCCTTAAGAACTACTGAGATATGACACATGCTATAGGATTTCAAAGCTACGGACTTACAGACTTATTCCTGTAAATTCTGGGTGCCAATGGCTTGCCACCCAGCAGACAGCACTTCTGATCTGAAGCCCTTTCGAATATCAGGGCCCTTAACTATTAGCCTGTCAAGGCTCTGATGAATTCACAATGAACAGAAACCCCTGTTCTTTTGTTTTGTTTTTTGGAGGAATTTTACAATCCTCTGTAGTCTCCAACACCTGCTCCCAGATGCTTTCTGTAAATCTTCAATTGTCTGCTGCATGTTTAATAAATAGACAATTTAGTGCAAACAGTTCTTTGAACCAGAGTCATTCTCCAACAAATGTCTAGCAGTAACCCAGTTCCTGAGGGCTGGAAGTCCTATGGTTGAAACTTGTCTTACTGTTACCACTTGATCTGCTCATGTTAAAGACCAAAACTGGTACTGAAAACAATTTGTAAAATGATATATATTGGGATATGATTTCTAAAATTTGGGGGCTGGAGTGTATAAGAGATAATTCTCAAGGCTTAAAATCTGAGAAAATACACTTCTATAGACAAAAGAAGGACATGACACCTTTCTCATTCCACTTATCATAAACCTCATGTTGGTACCAATCATAAACCTGAGATTTTTCAAACATGTTTTTTGTCTTTCAAAGGGTTTCTCTAGAGTCCTTGAGATTACAGCTGTTATCATGAATAAAAATGGTCATAGGTTCAGAATACAAAGGATGTTACAGTCCATAAGTGACATAATATGGAGTTTATTGAAACTTGTGAAATGAAATCTCATACCAGTTGCAAGCCATTTGGAGCAGGGTTGACTAGAACACGGCCTCTGGAGGCAGAAGTTGTGGTTTTAGCAGCATAACATTTGGAGTGGCCTCTGGATCTTTGTTGCTGGAGTAGTTGGGCACCTATAAATTGTTCAAAGCAGTAAGTCACAAAGGAAAGAATGTCAATTAAAAGATTAGATGTTCTGTTTCCAGAAAGCTTAGCTTACATGAAAGAAAGCAAATGCTGGACAGTGTTCAAAATAGAACATTGGCATTCCTTGATAGTATTGAACAGTTTTTTAAATTTCTAGCCAAGTTCTTTTGGGAGTGTTGGTCTATATAAATACAGTCTCATTTTAATCTCCCCTGTACAGGTAGCATTTGCTCATTCCAGTTTTTTCATTTTTTACATAGCAGTGCTAAAGTTCCCATTGAAAATAACTGGTTCATTAGCAAACGTTTGATGCTTTAAACAAAGTGATCTCAACTGCACCACTGGGTTTGGAGATACATAAAATAAGCCTTTTAATATAAACACATGTGAAATGGGATAGAGGTAAAATGGCACTGCTATATGATAAACCATACAGAGGTTATCTATAGAATAAGAAAACACAGCTTTACAATGTCAAAATATGCAGTTGATGTTCTGCTGAAAGCTAAATAAATCCAAATTTCCTTGGAATATTCAGCAGCAGAGGTAACTAATCCCTCACATAGTAGCTCATTATGCACAGGCATGAAACAGATAATACAATTCCCACAAACCTCTTTGATTTCATGTCAAACAAATTCTCTCAAAGTCATTTAATAAACAAATAGACAGAAAACGCAAACTTTAGACCTCAAACAATTTGTGCAATTGATTACTTTGAACCATTTATTTCTCCTTAAAATAGATGCACTTCCCTATCTAAAGAAGAAAATTCACAAATTGAGCTATGAATTATAGGTGAAGAATGAAATTAAAATTGTGACTATCTTTAATATTTAAAGCAGAAATCAATAATGTATGAAATTATGTCCCATATTGAGAACCAACATGGAATTTAAAATAAATTTGAAGCTGCAATATTGCTGTACTTTCTCTCACTCCCTGCTCCCTCTGTCTTTCTCATTTACACAGATACACAGACACATAAAGAGGCACACACACATTTTCCATGTAACTATTCTGACAGTCAAGTTGCAGCAAGTTGTTTATAATTCCATAATGATACTTTGTGTTATTTATTAACCCCTTCCCCATCTACAATATCCTTTCACATGAAACTGAGATATAAAACATTTTTTTTTTACTTTTTTCTAAGATTGAAAGTAAAAGCTTCTATTGACACCAAAGTTAGGTGATAATTTGCTTTCTATTCTAGCAAATAATTTTAATCTGATATTTGCTAATGTATTACCTTCTATTCCAGGCTCATGCCAAGTTCATTTTCACATCTGTAGTTCATAAAATAGTCTCAGGTAAAAATACTCAATTTTGAGAACATACCAGACACATCAAAGAAATATGTAAGATATAAACATGAACCAAAATTTCCTTTTTAATTTCAGCCTAACTCACATGTGCAATCTTATTGTCTTACATAACATTTCTTAATATATAAGTCTAAGGAACCTTCTTTAAAACTAGGAAAAATCATATTATGTCCATATTCTATCACCACTTTACTCAAATGAGGTATAAAAACAACAAGAAAAGCTAAAAAGGAAGAGCAAATAATAAAATAGCTGGGCAGTGGTGATCCCAACACTTCCCTCAAAAGGCAGACATCAATGAATCTGTGAGTTTGGGGCCATACTGGTCTACAAAGTAATTTCCAGTACAGCTAGGGCTATACAGAGAAACCCTGTCTCTAGAAGCCAAAAAACGAACAGGCACACGAACATAAAAATTATTACATAAATAAAAAATAAAAATAAATTCAAGTTTTTAATAATACTATGTGTACTAATTTTATTTTTTCTGAAAAGATAATCTTGACTAAATACTTAATATTTACTTTTACTTTCATGCAAGCATAAAATCTAATGGTTAATTTATTTGGACTATTTCTTCTGTTTGCTTTTGTTTTGCTATCAGGTTTTATTTGCTGGTGGAAATATTAACTTGTACATCAACTTTGGAAAGCAGTATGGTGGTTCCTCAGAAAACTGGGAAACAATCTTCCCAATGATTCAGAAATATCACTATTTGGCATATACCCAAAGGAGATGATATGATTGTATACATTAGTGACCCACAAAATTCTACCAGGGAACATCTACAACTGATATACTCCTTCAGAAATGTAGCAGGATAAAAGATTAATTAAAAAAAAAAATCAGTAACTCTCCTATACACTAAAGACAAACAGGCTAAAAAAAAAATAAGGGAAACAACACCCTTTATCATGGCTGCAAACAGCATTAAATACTTTGGTGTAAATATAAATAAAGAAGTAACAAATTTGTTTGACTAATATTTAAATCACGGAAGAAAGAAATTGAACATGATTGATAGACCCCAGACTCAGGGTACTATCCTCTGGAATGGGGGCCCCAAGAACCCAGACTCCAGGCCATTGATGTAAAAAAGCATGAGGTTTATTTCGTCTGTATAGCCGGGCTACCTCCCTGCCTCCGGAGCAAGGGAGTAGCAAGGGAGGAGCAATCTCATATTTCTTTTAATGGCTAAAAACCATAAAATCACCATAGCAACTGGGGCAACACATGATTGTTCACTTTAAATGTCACACTTCAAAGTCATAATGTTGCTCACAGTAGTCCTGGGGTTGCCTTAAGACCAGCTGGTTAGGGGGCTTTTACAACCAGGTGTTGGTCACCACTATTCTGCTTGGAACTTTTGGTATTTTAATCACAGTTTCGACCAGACCATTATATCCTATCTGAGTTGATTATGACTATCTGGGCTGGATCACTCTGTTTCCAGGGACAGACTTTTAGACTTTTAGTTTCTTGTTCTCATGGGGAGGTGCTCTGCTGAATACCTGAACTGAATGCATGGGTCAAGCCTTAGAACCCAGGGTCCTTCAATGATATCAGGAAATGAAAAGATCTCCCAAGCTACTGGATAGGTAAGATCAACATAGTAAAAATGACAATCTTACCAAGAACACTCTCCAGATTCAATGCAATTCCCATTGAAATTCCAAAACAATTTTTACAGACCTTGAGAAAACAGGTCTGTACTAAATTTTAGTTGGAATAACAGGAAAGCCAGGACTGCCAAAACAATTTTGCTCAACAAAAGAACCTCCTGTGGAATCACCACCCCCGACTTCAAGTTATAGTGTAGAGCTACAATATTAAAAACAGCCAGGTATTGGCATAAAAACAGATTTAGGGATCAAAGGAATCAAAGTGAAGACCCAGACATTAACCCACATTCCTATGAATATGAATCAAAAATAGTCAATGGAAATATGATAGTATCTTCAAAAAATTGTGTTGCCATACCTGTCTGGATGGCAGTATGTAGAAAAATGCAAATAGATCCAAGCCTATCACCCTGCAAAAAACTCAAATTCAAGGGGATCAATGACCTCAACATAAAACCATCTACACTGAAATTGATAGAAAAGAAATAGAAAATATCCTCCAATGCACTGGCCCAGGTGGCCACTTCCTAAATATATCATGAATAGCAGAGACACTAAGAACAACAATTAATGAGTGGGATCTCCTGAAACTGAAAAGTTTCTGTAAGGAAAAGGACAAAGTTATTAAAACAAAGTAACAGTCTACAGAAAGGATAAAAAGAAATCCTACAAGTGACAGAGGTCTGATCTCTAAAATATATAGAGAATGCAAGAAACTGAAGCCAAAACTCTGAATAATCCAATCAAAAAATGAGTTTCAGAAGTAAAACGGAAATTCTCAGCAGAAGAATGACAAAAGGCTGAAAGACATTTGAAAAAAATGCTCAACAATTTTAGCCATCAGACAAATGCAAATCAAAACAATTTTGAGATACCACGTTATAACTGTCAGAGTGGCTAAGATCAAAAACAAAAATGACTGCCTATACTGGAGAAGATGCTGAGTAAGGGGAACACTCCTCCATTGTTGGTGGGAGTGTAAACTTGTTCAGCCACTCTGGAATGCAGTATGGTGGTTTCTCAGAAAACTGGGAATTAATCTTCCCAAGGATCCAGCAATACCACTATGGAGCATATAACTTAAAGACACACATTCATACTTCAAATTCATTAGCTCAGCTATGTTCACAGCAGCATTATTTGTAATAGCAAGAACCTGGGAACAACCTAGATGCCCCTCAACTGAGGAATGGATTAACAAACTATGGTACATTTACACGATGGAGTACTACTCAACAGTAAGAAAAAAAATGATAAAATTCATGGGCAAATGATGGATTTGGAGAATATTCCCCTGAGCGAGCTCTCTCAAACCCAGATGGATAAGCAGGGCATGTACATACTCATTTGTGAACTTTAAGCAATGAAACTTTTTTCATTGAAAGATCATGAGTGAATAAAGGGATGTAATACACACACACACACACACACACACACACACACACACACATACACAAATTAAAACAAAACTTCTGGTTTGACTGTTGAAGGGTCCCTTAGCAGAAATTTGTGGTGGCCATAGTGCATGCATGGAGATTAGCTGTGACCTACTGTGCTTTCTTTTTCTGTAGCTGATCCTAACCTGGCTTGAAGAGCTTTACATTTTATTTTTTATGTTTCATTTATACTTGACACTGTGTAAGGTTTATTCTAGAAAAAAGACACTTTTCCAAAGCATTCTTCATTGTGTGTCAGCCAAATTCTCTGCTGTTAACCTCCTGTCTCCAATTAAGCTGGACCACAATTCCAATAACTGTGGCCACTGCCTGATCATTCAATCTTAACTTGTAATAACTTTGTGTTTACTCTTTTGTTTTGCTGAGTTTGTACTAATAAGTCCTTATTCATGGTGTAGGAGGAAAGATACAATGAAAAGTCAATTGGTTGGATGCTTCCTTTTTCCTCAATCTGCTAAGAAGTCTCCTCAGCAGCTTCAGTCTTTGGAGTTTGTCCTTTTGTCTTGTCAGAATATCCATGGGATAGTTTCCTGAGGACTTCTAAGAAATTATCCTCAAAAAGAGACATGGGAAGCAAGCCAGAGTTCATAGTGTAACATTTCTTTTTCTCCAGTACCTGGAACTAGCTGCCTCTGATGGTTTAGTTTATAAGCTTCTCTTCCTTCTAGAAACTATTGGAAAAGTTTATAATGCAGGCCACTATCGGGAACAAAAGCCTAATAGCCATTTTTTCATTTTATAAGTTAGCTTCTACAGCTAGCCATTTACCAGCAGTTTACACCCTAGATAGCCACTTGTCAGAAGACTACACTCTTTATTGTTTTAAGCTGGGCCATGAATCCAGGTTGCTTCCTTTGATCCTCTGAGACCAGCAGGTGACACTCTCCAGGCATTCAATTGAGAACAAATAGATTTCCATATCAATTCTACCCTGTCTGTTACCTCTCCTCTCAGTCTTGCCATATTTTCTTTTTTTTAAAATATTTTACCCCTTCCTCCCAGCTACATGCATGGACGAGATTCTGTTTATATGCTGGCTGAAAGAGATCAAGTTTGAGGTCTTAATCAGAAGTCTTTGTCTTGCCCTTTCATTCTTTAGTGTTCCTGCCATCCATTTGTCTCACCCCCAGTTTCAGGACCACATTGAAGACCCTTCCGGCCCAGGCAGGCCACCACTGGTTCTCTTTCAATTGCTTTTATTTCAGAGCCAAGTTTCATGTTATTTTTTGTTTATCGTATGTGTTATGAATATTTTGCCTGTGTATATTTATATTCACCATATTTATGCAGTATCTGCAGAACTCAGGATAGATCATTATATGCCCTGGGACTTCTGTGAGGCACTAGGTGGGTGCAAGAAATCTAACCCATAAGTTCCCTAAAAGAGCAGTCCATCATTGTAGCCAAGAGCATCTCTTAAGCACTCAAAAGCCATTTTAAAAAATAAAGTGAGCAAACTTATGAAGTTATGACTAACACAAAAAATTGAAACATAATGAGTTTTGTATATCTTTTCATTATATTTCAGTCATGAAAAAGAACACCTAAGTTCCTTTCTTCAATATGAAATAGTCATACATTTATATTTCAACTGCTATTTGTTGTTACTGAAATAATGAAATGATAATTCTATCTGAACATTCAATTTAATTGAACTGTAATTAGTCTTGTTTAGTACTACCATGCAATTCAGCATAATTACTTTGCCCCAAGAGTTTCCCTCTTCTCATTTAAACTGCTTATAACTAATAAAAGAAGTGGTGATTCATAAGTGGGCACATAGTAAAGGATTAGTTGAAGGGTGAGTTTTCAGAAAGAGGATCAGATGACACAGTGATAATGACTCCCTAATGACACATGGTAGCTTCAAATTGCAGGTGCTTTACATTCCCCCAGTGAGTACAACACTTAGGCAATTTTATAATCATAAATTAATGAACACAGGCAACTTAAGTAAAAATGGAGAAGTTGAAAAGTAAGCCTGTTTAAAGGGTTAACACAATAAATGACCTGCTAGAGCAGTAAGGTCATCAAATTACCTGGGTAAATAAGACTTAATTGTGTCAGCTCTGCTCCTCTCACCTAGTCTTTTCTAATTTTTAAAAAAGCAAACAAAAACAAAACAAAAAACAAACAAAAAGAGGAAACAAAAACAAGGAAACAGAATATTACTTCATCTTTAATGATGTTAAACCATGTTTTCTATATGTGCAATAAATATTTCCCATGTTCCAAATGGTGAGAAATAGCCTCATGTCTACATTGTCAGAAAAGACAGGATGAATGAGAACATAGTTGCTAGAGCTAGAACCCTGGAATAATGACTGTAAGAGTGTGTGGTAGAGTATAACATAGAGGGCAAAATCTCTATAGCAATGACAAATGTATTTGAGAAGACCATTGGAAATGATCATTCTTATACTCAAATTTTGAGGTTATGTGCACTACATTCATATATTACGTATTTCGACTAGTCGACTATTTTTAAAATGGAAGTTTGTAAAGAAAGCTTATTTATTTATTTATTTATTTATTTATTTATTTATTGTTAAAAATACTAAAATACTAGACTTGAGATACTTTTGTGTAGTTGAATCTCTCAGAGATGAAATATGTGTGTGTAAGAATAATAAGTGAAAGAGACAAACAGAAAGAAAGGCACAAAGAAAGAAACAAAAAACACAAGATGGGGTAGATACATTCCTTTAGCTTTGAAATTGAATCCTAATGACTTTCAGCACATGCAGTAACAAAATTTAAACAACGAAAATTATTTAATCATTTAAACATTCTTTTTAATTCATTTTACTGCTTAAATAAAAATTGAATATTTTATTTTAATTTTATTAATGCAATTTTTATTTGAAATTGTATATATAAAATAAATTCTGATTATTGTCTCTCCTTTTGCTATCTTTATTTTAAAATAATCAAGATATATTAATTTAACCAAAATAAGCACATATTTACATACTAATACATAAAGTTTATGGAAATAATTTTAACTTGTCTGACAAATAAATTTTCAAAAATGATATCCAGTTACTAATAATAATATGCAATTTTCTACTACATGAGCATTAAGCATTTGTTAGTTTCATGTATCTCTATCAGCTAACTACTACTAAATAACTACAAAGATGCCACCAATTATCCAGTCATTTTACCCTAGTGGCAAACCTATAGGAATCATAGGTCTTCAGTAAATTGCTAGAGAAAAACTTGAAAACATTTTCAATGCTAAAAATGATTCTGCTTTTGTTAAAAATAACTACTGAAAAATAAAACCCACACTCTTTTTAGAATATTTTTATTTATTATTTGGTGATATTTACATCAAGTCCCCATCAACCACAGTTATCAGTCTTCAGTTTTATACGCACTCTTATGATTTCCCCACTTACCAAAATGTCCAGTCATGCTGCTCATTTACTTACTGGAGGATAATTAAACTCCTATAGCCAGACCCTTTAAGAAAACAAGACCTTCCTCACCCACACCCCTGCCAGAGGTCATCAGTGCAGAAGTGAAGCACCTTGTCATTTAGCTACGTTCTAGCCTTGAGCTCTTGTGTACATAACATCTGTCTTTTTAAAGTTCACTAATGAGTGACTATTCTTCCAAATATACACCATATGAAAATAAGATAAATTATCATGCAACAATGAAAATTCTGGTGGATTAACTTTGTAACTTATTTTAAAGCAAAAATAAGTCTTAACATCTGAGTGAGAACGAAGAAAGGAACTAAAGAAGAAAAGAAACAGAAAAAATAAAGGATGGAGAAAGACAAAAGCAAGGAGAAAAAAAGATCAAATTAGGAAAAAAGAACACACAAAATCTAAATCGAAAACTGCTTGTTTCCAAATTTTAAAGTTCTCGGGAAACCTTCTGATTTATTTCTAAGAAGGCAAGAGCTTTAGAAATGTGGTCTTTTGTGAGTCTATGAGACTTAATATGTTCACTAAGACTAGTGGATTTGTATGAATTTTAAGAAAAAGATTATTAGTTTCACTTTCTTTTTTTCTCCTTCCTTCTCTTCTCTTTTTCTCCCTCCTTCCCTTCCTTCTTTCTTTCTTTCCATTCTCCTCCTTCTTTCTGTCTTGCTGTCTCTCTTTTTCTTTTTCTGTCTCTGTTTCCTGTCTCTTTCAGGGTAGAATCCAGCACCCCTGTCCCCTGTTAGGGTGCCTGGAACTCACGATGTAGATCAAACCAATCTGAAAATAACAAAGTTTAAGCTGTCCCTTTCAAGATAGGTAGATCTAAAAGTGTATGCCCTACATATCAAGCATTCATTCATTCATTCATTTACTTATTCATTCATTTTGTTAAAAAACTATATTTCTTGAGCTAGAGAGGTGACTCAGTGGTTAAGAGCACTATTTACTTTTTCCAGAGGTCTGGATTTCAATTCCCTGAAACCACATGTTGACTCATAAGCACCTGTCACGAGATTTGGTGCCTTCTTCTGGCCAGCAGGGACACAAGCAAGCAGAACACTGTAAACATACTAAATAAGTCACCACCATAAAAATATTTATTTCTCAAAAAAGGAATATAATTTAATATAATATTCATATCTTTTGAAAATTTAAAACAAAAGACATGACATTGTGTTAATATATAAAACTTAGCCCTTAATTATATACATATTTGTGTGTGCCAAGTAATGTCATTAATTAACAAGTATAAGAAAATATTTCAAAGCCTCATGTTCAACTAACTCATATCATAAAATCCAAGAGAACTAGTCAATGTCAGTCATTCAAACAGGCTGGACAATGAAATTCAAGTGAAGTTTGTGAATTACCCCTATTAAGCTTTGGGAAATTAAAGGATTTAGAACTCATACAAAACTCAATATTTTAGAAGGCATTTTACAACTTTCAAGGTTGAAAATATTTTAAATGTTCAAGGACAAGCAGCCATGATTATATTTCAAGATCATTAAATTCTTTTTTCCTATAGTATTAAGTGAACTGTATCCTTTTTGTAATACTACTACAGAACAGTACAGTGCAACACCACTACAAGAAAAAAAAAAAAAAAAAAAGATGTTGACAAATGTATTCCCGGATAAGAGTTAAGTCCACTCATTGAATATACTGCTTAATTTGAAGCATTCCTAACTACTTACTCTGGTGCACTGGTCTTGAGACACAACCCTCAAGACAAGATTCTAACTCTTCAAAATGCTGAAGCAAGGTGTACTGAAATACAAGTCAGCCTTTGAAATTCAAACCACACCCAGAGTTGAGCAGATTCTGGCACCTGGAACACTCATCCAGATAGTCCCTCTCCAAAACTGGGGTCAATCCCTAGAGTCTGAACCCAACTCACCCTAGCAGACAGGAGCTAGGGTTGGCTGTGAGGGGCTCCACCAGCCACACCTACAAGAGGGGACCTTGCATGGCTGGACCCTGCCTCCAGGACAAACTGCATCCTCAGAGAAGGACTGCTATTTGTAATTCAGACCACTGTCAAGAGCAGAGTCAGGTACCTTGCTCAGAGGAGACAGGAGACACACAAGTCCTCTTGCCACAACTGTCTAGGAGAAGCCTAATCGTGAACCAAAGAAGTCATGGGAGACACCAGTGCAAAAATACATATGACAATATAAAGAACAACAAGGCAAAACCAGAAGAAACTGGTGGTTCTACAGCTACAAGACCTGAAAAGAGTAATGAAGAGGAAACAGAAGAAAACAACAACAGAAACAACTTTATGAAGATTATAGGAGCCTTCAAAGAAGATATAAAAAATTCTCTTAAAGAAATAGAAGGAATTACAAATAAAAAATTGGAAAAGATAAAAAACCAAGAAAAGGTAAACCAAAAAATGAAAGAAATATTCCAGGAACTAAAAATTGAAATAGAAGCAATAGAAAAGGAACAAAATGAGGCAAACATGGAAATAGAAAATCTAAAGCAAAGAGCTGGAACTACAGATACAAGCATAACCAAGAGAATCCTAGAGATAGAAGAGATAAGTTCTGGAGTGAAAGACTCAGTAAAAGAAATATATACATCACTCAAAGAAAATACTAAAACTAAAAGAGATGTAACACAAAATGTTTAGGAAATCTGGGACACCATGACAAGTCATAACCTGGGAATTATAGGAAGAGAAGAAGGAGAAGAATATAAGCTCAAAGGCACAGATAATGTATTCAATAAAATCAGAGAAGAAAGCTTTCCTAACTTACAGAAGGAAATGCCTATAAAGATACAAGAACCTTACAGAACACCAAATAGATGTGACCACAAAAAAAGGCTACTTACCACATAATAATGAAGCCACAAAACATATAGAACAAAGAAAAAATTTTAAGAGCTGCAAAAGAAAAGGGCCAACTTACTTATAAAGGCAGACCCATAAGAATAACACCTGACTATTCAATGGAAATGATGAGAGCTAGAAGGGCTTGGTCAGAAGTTATACAGACCCTAAAAGAGCATGGCTGCCAACCCAGCAAAATTATCAATCACCGTAAACAGAGTAAACAAATTATTTCATGACAAAGTCAGACTGAAGCAATACCTATCTACCAAACCTGCACTCCTTAAAGCATTAGAGGGAAAACTCCAAACTACAAATACTAGATACACCCATGAAACCACAAACATTCAATAATCACATAGAAGAAGAGCCCAGAGAAAGGAAATACAAACAAGCTAACACCAAAAAAAAAAGCAGGAAGCATCAATCAATGGTCACTAATATCCCTTAATATCAAGGGAATCAATGCACCTATAAAAAGACACACACTAACAAGATAGATACAAAAACAGAAGACATTCTACTGCTGCATACAAGAAACACACCTCAACCACAAAGACAGACACAGGCTCAGAGTAAAGGGTTGGGAAAAGATTTTTCAATCTAATGGCCCTAAGAAACAAACTGGGGTCGTCATCCTAATATTTAACAAAGTAGACTTTAAACTAAAATTAGTTAAAAGAGACCAAGATGAACATTACTTATTCATCAAAGGAAACATTGTTCAAGTGGAGATTTCAAAGCTGAATATTTATGCCCCAAATATAAGGGCACTTATCTATGTAAAAGAAACACTGCTAAAGCTCAAATTCCACATCACTTCTCACACCTTAATAGTGGGAGACTTCAATACAACACTTTCACCCCTGGATAGGTCAACCAGAGACTCAACAGAAAAATAAGGAGTCTAATAGCAGGTATAATGCAAATGGATTTATTAGATATTTACAGAAGATTCCACCCAAATGTAAAGGAATATACCATCTCAGCACCTCATGGAACATTCTCTAAAATTGACCACATAATTGGTCATAAAGCAAATATCAATATATACAAAACAACAGAAATAATCCCTTGTATCATATTGGGCCACCAGGGCCTAAAGTTCAACAACATCAAAAATCACAGAAAGCCTACCAACGCATGGAAACTAAACTTCACTCAGCTGAAACACCTCTGCATTCAGGAAGAAATTAAGAAAGAAATCAAAATTTTATTTAATTTAATGAGAATGAACCCACAATGTACCCAAACTTGTGGACACAATGAAAGCAGTCTTAAGAGGAAAATTTGCTGCACTTGATGCCCATATGAAAAGCCTAGAGAAATCCCACACTAGCAAACTAACAGCACAGCTGAAAGCCTTAGAACAGTTAGAAGCAAACTCACTTAGAAGTAGATGGCAGGAAATAATCAAACTTAGAGTTGAAATCAATAAAATTGAAACAAAAAGAACAATACAAAGAATCAATGAATTCTTTGGTTAGTTTCTCAAAGAGTTGGTTCTTTGAGAAAGTCAAGAAGATAAATAAACCCTTATCCAAGCTACCTAAAAAGCAGAGGGAGAGTATTCAAATCAACAAAATCAGAAATGAAAGGGGGACATAACAACAGGCCCCCAGAAAATCCAGAGAATTATCATGTCATACTTTCAAAATCTATGTTCCACAAAAATGAAAAACCTGGAAGAAATGAACAGCTTTTTGGACAGGTACCACTTACCAAAATTAAATGAAGACCAGATTAATTACCTAAACAGACCTATAACCCTGGAGGAAATTGAAGTTGTCATTAAAAGTCTCCCAAGTAAATAAGCCTATGTACAAAAGCTTTCAGGGCCGAATTCCACAATACATTCAAAGAAGAATTACTAACATTACTCCTCAAACTATTTCACACAGTAAAATAGGAGGAATATTGCCTAATTCATTTTATCAGGCCACAATTTCCCTAATACCTGAGCCACTCAATGATGCAAAAAAGAAAAATTACAGACCAATTTCCCTCATGAATTTGATGCTAAAATTCTCAACAAAATTTTTGTAAACCCTATTCAACAATATATAAAAAATATTATCCACCATGATCAATTAGGCTTCATCACAGAAATGTAGGGATGGTTTAACATATGGAAAACTGTAAATGATATCTATCATATAAACAAACTGAAGGGGCTGGAGAGATGGCTCAGCCGTTAAAGGCTAGGCTCACAACCATAAATGTAAACAAACTGAAGGAAAAAAAAAAACACACATGATCATCTCCTTAGATGTTCAAAAAGCTTTTGAGAAAATCCAACACTCCATTGTGATAGAAGCCCTGGAGAGATCTGGAATCCAGGAAAAAAATATCTCAATATAATAGGCAACTTACAAGAAGCCTACAGCCAATATCAAACTTAATGGAAAAAAACTCAAAGCAATCCTACAAAATTCAGAAACTAGACAAAGATGTCCTCTCTTCCTTATCTATTCAAGATAGTTCTTAATGTTTTAGCTAAAGCAATGGGAGAATGAAAAGAGATTAAGGGGATACAAATTAGAAAAGTAGATTTATGATTAAAGTCATATTTTTATCTGTATATATCCTTGCTCAAGCTCCCTTCCCCCTCTATTCACAGATGATATGATTGTATATATAAATGATCCACATAATTCTACCTGGGAACTTCTACAGATGATGAACACCATCAGCAATATTGCAGGACACAAGATTAACTCAAAGAAATCAGTAGCCCTTCTATACACTAAAGATAAAAGGACAGAAAAAAGAAGTAAGTGAAATATCTCCCTTTATAATCACTGCAAATAGCATTACATACCTTGGAGTAACTATAAGCAAAGAAGTAAGAGATCTATTTGACAAAAACTTGAAATCACTGAAGAAAGAAATTGAACACGATATCAGAAAATGGAAAAATCTCCCATGGATAGGTAGGATCAACATATTAAAAATGGCAATACTACCAAAAGCAATCTACAGATTCAATGCACTTCCCATCAAAATCCCAACACAACATTTTACAGACCTTGAAAGAACAATACTCAACTTCATTTGGAATAATAGGGAAGCCAGGTTTGCCAAAACCATTTTGCTCAACAAAAGAAACTCAGTAGGCATCACTATCCCCAACTTCAAGTTATACTATAGAGCTACAGTAATAAAAACAGCCCGGTACTGGCATAAAAACAGAATTGTGGATCAATGGAATAGAATTGAGGATCCAGACATTAACCCAAAAACCTATGAATACCTGATCTTTGACAAAAAGGCTAAAAATATTCAATGGAAAAAAGATAGTATCTTTCACAAATAGTGTTGGCAAAGCTAGATGGTAGTGTATGGAAAAATGCAAATAAATCAAAGGCTGTCACACTGCACAAAACTCAAATCCAAGTGGATCAAAGACATCAACATAAACCAGCACAGTGGTCACCTGTGGCAATTAATTAATTGACCACTTCCTAAATATAACACCAGTAGCACAGACACTAAGAACAACTATCAATAACTGGGATCACCTGAACCTGAGAAGCTTCTGTAAAGCCAAGGACACAGTCTATAGGACAAAATGACAGCCTACAGAATGGGAAAAGATTTTCACCAATCCTACAAGTGATAGAGGACTAATCTCTAAGATATATAAAGAACTAAAGAAACTAGAGCCCCAAACACTAAATAACCCTAACCCTAACCCTAACCCTAACCCTCCATTATTGGTGGGAGTGTAAACTTGTTCAGCCACTTTGGAATGCAGTAGGCAGTTTCTCAGAAAACTGAGAATCAATCTCCCCAACGACCCAGCAATACCACTTCTTGGTGTATATCCTAAAGATGCACAGTCACACTCCAAAGGCATTAGCTCAACTATGTTCATAGCAGTGTTATTTGTAATAGATAGAACCTGGAAACAACCTAGATGCTCTTCAACTGAAGAATGGATTAACAAACTGTGATACATCACTTAGCCCCCTCCATCCAAAGAAAAAAAGAAACAAGCATCCTTTCTAAGTGCTTACACTCTCTCTTCAATGCATTAACAAACCAGTAAAAGGGATTGGTCCATTCCATCTAAATTTATGGAATTATCAATTAGCTAACTGTTTAGATATTGTTTACTTTTTAAACTGCCTCACCAGTTTATTCTCAGAGTCTATACCAATTATTTCATGAAATATATTGTAGATGAAATATAGGGAAGAGTATAAAACCATGCTTTACAATATTGAAGAATGACTGACCTACATACTGATGTCACACCAGTGATAGTGAAGCCTGAAATTTGCCTATAGACTGTGGAGTAGTTTTGATGGATTTGTAAATTTAGAGACAGTGTCGGATGTGATTATTACAAAGAGAAGAAGAGAAGAAACCAAAGATTCCTTTTAAGAAATCTCTGAAGAATATTTAAGTTCAATCCTTAATTTATTTTTTTATAGTGTAATGATTTAGAGAAAATACTCTTGTTATTGCTGCTACTAATGAAGTTATAGCTAACTCTCAGTGTTGGATTGTAGAAAGAAGTTTGTGGAGTAGCTTAACTTGAAGGTCCAGACCCACCTGCAATTGCTTTTCCCCTAAAAACTACTCAGACACTAATATTAATTGCATGTTATTTGGTCTATGGCGCAAGCATATTGCTAGCTTCGTATTGCATCTTAATTCAACTTATTTTTTTAGTTTGTCTTACTACGTGGCTCATGGCTTACCTGTATTACTTTTACATATTGATTCTTGCCTGGCTGGTATCTCTCTTGACTCTATCCTCCTTCCCCTATCTATGATCTGTTTTCCCACCTACTTCTAAGGTGCATGCCATAAGCCAAGACAGTTCCTTTATTATCCAATGACATTCACAGCACTCAGAAAGACATCACACATCATTGGATTGGTGCCCAACTTCACTATATATTGGCATCATTTAGTAACAAAAGAATAATGTATATGAGATGGTTACCCTAAAAGCTTCAATAATGTCTACTTGTACCTACATGTCTTTTCCAAGAATATTAGAAGAACCACATGAGGTAATTTTAAAAATATATAAGAAAGTGAATTCATAGTTTGTAGATTGCCAGTGCCTTACTAATTACTCTCTTTTTTACCATACTAAGAAAACTTATTATAAATATATTCTCTGAATTATATTTCTCACCTCCTTAAAATAAGTATGCTTTGAATTATAGTTAAATAAAAATAAAATAATGGTAAATTACTAAGCTGTTTCTATAGTTCTTTCAAGTTGTAGTTAAATGTTTCAGAAAGAAAGAGTTGGGCTGAATATAGAACTAGGGTGTTGGGAAGTTTATAGATAAGAGCTTCCTGTCTCCTCTTATTGCTATTCCCAGCTGCTACCTTCTAATGCACTAGGGATATTTCCTGTGTGGGCTTAAGAAAAAATGAAGCTAAGTGGCCAAATTTTAAGATCTAAATTTAAATTAAATCACATATTTTGTTTTCTGGATAAAATATGAAACAGGATGGTTTTTTTTTCCCACATAGTGGTAAACTGCAACACAGAATCTTGTTTTCTGCTGGTCTGTATTTTTCTTTTCTTAACTGTCAGAGTAGGAAACATGTTAAGTTCTCATAAATGGAAAGCACCTGCTGAGGAAAACATCTCCCTTGACTTAAAAAGGGGCATTAACGCCTCTGTCACTTCCCAGGAAGGTGACGATTAAAAGAGCAAATGTGAAGCACTCAGATATCCTGCTTCAAGAGTTTACAAGTTCAAAAAGTTGAAGCTGTTTTCTGTCAGTTGGTAAGAAGTTGTGTCTTCATCAGACTCAGAAATTCTTGTCAAGGTGAGGTTAATTCTGGACTTTGGTTTTCCCTGATGAGCCAGTGAATAAATGTGTACATCCAAATTCTTCTTTTTATTGAATCAGCTTCCAGAAATGTCCCTTGAAGGCTAGCAAAAGCTGACCTTCATTTTTTTTTTCTCTGCTAAACTTATCCTACTCACCATTATCACACTGCTAGATATAATTTTATTACATTTTTAATTATATTGTTGTGGTTATAATATAATCACATAATTTATTCTATCCCTTTCCTCCCTCCAAAACTTGCCACATGCTCCTCTTGGTTCTTTTTAAATTTTATGTTCTTTCTTTTCCATTAGCCATTGTTACATTCATATATGTCTATAAATATTCTTAAATATAACATGCTGAGTTTGTATAAAATTACTCATATGTATGCTTTAAGAGCAGAGCCTTTGGTATATGGTTTCAACGTACAATTAAATGCTTTCTATATTAGAGAGATTATCTAGGATCTGTTTCAGTTTAATATTTTAAGTCATGGTTGCTTGTCAAGGGTTGTTAACTCCAAAAGTGTTATTATTCTCCATGTATAGTAACTAAAAGGAATTAGAAAAATTACTCTTGGGAAATAGTTTTGATTTTGATTATATAAGTAGGTTTATAGCAGAGCTCCCGTCATTGTATCACTGACATTTTGACTTTGCCAAGTTTGTTATTGTGAGATGTTGACCTTTGCATAGAAGTATGCAAACCCCTCCCCAGTTGTGACAATTAAAACTGCTTCCAAGCATATTCCCATAGTCACAAAAAGCAAATTTTGTCCTACTTCTAAGTATTTATCTACAGAGTAACAAATAAAACTGCATTCATATTAAATATTATGGATAAATTTAAAAAATATGTTAGTATATACCTGTAATTTTGGCATAATTAATATAAGAATAAATAAACCTGCTCAATATTGATACATTTGTTTTCTGAATATTTTGGGTATTTGGCTAAATGCATGGATATAGAAATCCACAGAAACAGTAATAATATATGAGGAGGGCTGATGTCTGAAGTCATAGTCACTAACTGAATTCTTAATTCATGTCAATATCAATTTAATCTCTTTCTTCTTTACTCTAAACTCATAGTAAAGATGAACAGTAAATAATTTGTAGTTGTCAGTCTGAAGTGAGTCACTCCATCTCAAAAGTTTATCTTACATTTGATATGATAACCAAGATTCAAAATCTGTCATTGGCTACTCCAGTGGTGCAGCCCAGATGCCAGAGGTCTGGTAAAGTGCACCAAAGGGTAATTTATTTTTCTGTCAAAGCAAAGGAGTAGTCATGATTTTACATAACATGATAGGAATATTACAGAAGTAGTAGTGGCAAGTAGGTTTGGCGGGAAAAGACTTAAAAGCTAGCAACTGTTAGACACATGCCAACTGTGAGGTGTATTGTGAAATTTACTAAATTGGGCTTTTAGAATTTGCCTGATGTATTTGAGTGTAAAGCTTGATATTAGATACAAGTTATTTAATATTAAACAGGTTTTACTGGCTTATTGTTACTATTATATTTTCCTTTATTTTGTTTCTTAACTCTTATTTTCCATCAATAAAATAAGAACAAAGCTATTTATATAATTATTAAGAAAATAAACTTAGCCTATAAAGTTTGATTGTCTAACATAATGCCTTGAATGCAAACATAAATCTAATAAATATTTTCTAGCAAATAAAGTAATCACAAAATACATTCTAAAGAATCTATGAAGTTGTAATTGCTTACTTCTATCTAGTTTATCTTTTATAACATGATTCAGAGAGAAATAGAGATAAAGGCATGAAGAAAAATATCTACTTCTACAATTTTTTTAAAACTATTGGGACAAAAGGTATTTCAGGGAAAACATTTGATTTGAAAAATCAGGATACTTCAAACATTATTCAGGAGAAAACTTTATGTATTTGTGTCAATGTACAAATATCAAGCCTATTTCAAATAGACAAGGATTGAAATAAAATATTCAGCATACTTCACTTGGTCTCCTGTAAACACTTTCCAGGACTATTGACTTTCTGGGCATGCAACATTCTGAAACAACTAAGAGTGTGTAATAGCCCTTATAAATTTTCACTTGGTTCCAGCATGGGTTTTAAGGTGACTTCTGTCTTCAATACATGGTGAAGGATGATTTTAAGTATTTAAATTAGTTTTCTAACAATATGAAAAATATGTATTTGCCTTTCTGTAGCATAATCCTCCACAAATAACAATTTATTACTTGATGTATGTGCCTAGAGTTTTTAGTCACTTATAAAACAACTTTTCATAGCAAATACTTCAGTAGACTCCAGAGAAAGGAATCAAAATATAAAGTGTTACTTTCAAGGGGATTTATTTGAAATATGACATAGTTGATGGTATAAAATGGGTGAACCAAAGAGAGCATAGAAAGATAAAAAAATAACCTTCACTTTTATATATGCACCTTAATCACCTAAGAGAATAACATTTAATAAAAGCAACACTAGACAAAAGCTATTATGTAAAATGTAAAAGCTTCTACATACTTTGGGGGGATAATGAACAGAGTGAAGAAACAAACAGGAAACAAGAAACAGTCAAAACTATGCTTTGTGGTTAATATTCAGAATTAAAAAATTTCATCCCAAAGGAGAAAAAACATTATTACAATAGACAAGCAATCTGAAACAACCTAAATGGTAAGCTTTGGTAGGTGGCTAAAGAAAGTTTGATACATAGATACAATTATTATCCATCGATTAGAAACAATCAAACCTTGTCATTTGAAACAGCACGAACAGAACAGGAAGATACTATATTAAATGAAGTAAATCAGAAACTGAAAATCAGTGTCAGCTTCTACTCAACTATAGGACATAAATTATGGCATACATTAAACAGAGATGCCTAGTCAAATGATAGGAAGCATGAGTGAGAGAGGGCAGAAAAAGTTGATGGATGTGTATTATTTATACATGTAAAAGAGTAAGTATTTGTGTTTTCTACGGTGTGAGAAAGATAAATCTGTTGTGCAATAACAATAAAATTACAGATATTTAAAAAACTAAAACAAAGTATTTTTCATTTTTCCTGTAAAGGTATTTACTATAAAGAAGCTCTGAGAGACTCAGGGAATAGGATAAAAGAATATAAGTGACAGATGTTGGAAGAGCTGGGAGCTACTGCCTTCTGTACTTGACACATCCACCTCTGTCATGGAATCAAAGCAGCTGTGGTTGCCTACACTGGACCTGCCTTAAGAATGGGCCTAGCAGAAGCCAATCATGGATGGGGGAGGAGCTCATCCATTGCTCCTTTAACTGAACTATTGGTTAATGACGGATATGGGCAGAGGGGAGCCGTTGTCTTCCTTCTGTGTGTACCAGGCTTCAATGGTCTGTTACTTACCGATGTTCACATTGAAAATCTTGGTTAACAGTAGTGAGTCACTAAAGTAGGAAGTCTTGGACAACAACAAAGGGACTGAAGCAGAGTATAGGGAGATCAAGACAGACAGAAGATAAGAAGAGTGAAAGACTACCAGAAACACACTGAAATATGGATGCATTGCATGGGTTTAAAATTATCAAAAATTAATAACAGTGCCAAAGCGATGGCTCAGACATTAAAATCACTGAATGCTCTCCTAGAGGACTCAGATTTGTTTCATAACCCCCAAATGATGGCTCACTATGGTTTGTCATTCCAGTTTCAGGGGATCTGATATCTATTCTGTCCTCTGCTGGCACTGCTTTCAATGGGGTAAACAGACATACATGCAGAAAATCCCCTGTACACATAAAATAAATTTTAAAAAATAAGAACAAATTTACTTAATTTTAAAACTGTTAAATGTTACAGAAGACAGGTATGATATGCGTAACTTGAAAATTATGTTATGTATATTTATTAAAATATTAGCTGATATTATGTTACTGTATTGACCTTTTATATTAGTAATTAACCACTTTTAACATGTATAATTATGGTTGTATTATTTTTCACTGCTTTGTTATTTTAGATGATTTTAGTAGATCTTTCATAGAATAAAAATAAGTGACAAATTTCCCCAAGAGTTTAACAGGTACCATTGAGAAACAAGTGTTCTATAGTGTGATTCCATTGGTCCTATCTAGTGTGCTTGGTTTTAGATGGTAAGGTGACTGTCCTAGGTTTTTTATATGAAGTGATGGAAGGGCATAAGGATGGAAGTGTTTAGAACTGAGAACTGAGATTATGACCTATACTGAACACCTGGATCTGGATCTAATGATTTTACCAAAGGAAACTTTCTTGCAAAGGCTGTCTTGCCTAATCAAATGCAAATCATAATAATGGCCATAATGAAACACTACTTACCTTTTTGTTTTGTTTTGTTTGGGAGGTTTTGGTGTTACAAGACAGGCTTAATTTTTGTAGCACTGGCTGCCCTAGAATTCACTCAACAGAATAGGTTGCCCTGAAACTCAAAGATTCCCTTGCTTCTGTTTGTTTAAACTGTGAAAAGTGTAAAGTTTACAATCTGTAATTGCCAATGCTGAAACATTTCTTCCTAGGAAGATATCTAGTGGTTCAATGGAATGAGAGAAGAATGGATAATTAAGTCCCATATATTTTGCTCCTCTATACCAATTAATATATCCCCAAGAAAATGAGAAGTAATAGTTAATTAACAAATGTAATATTTTATCTTAAAGAGAAGGTTGTTTGTTGGGAGACATTCAGAAATTGCATCAGAAACAATAGTACTTATTATTGTAGTATGCTAACATGTTTAAAAAGAAATAGTAAATAATATTTTTGGTGAAAGAATAAAAATAATGGAGAAAATAATTCTTAGTCAAGTAGAATGAGTTCTAGACATTTAATTTTATTACTTTTTAACCTCCAAAAAAACACTTTCACATAATGTTAGAGCTATCTTAAGGGATGCTTCTAGTATACCCATAATAGAACTAAATACAGTGCACAGAATTGCCAAAAATTGCTTTGGAAGGTAATGTTTGCAATTGTCCAGGTAAAAGTAGAAAAATGTACAACAATAAAGAAATGTGGTTTCATGATTCTTAATTAATTATCCTTCTTTTATTCTATTTCAGCTACATATTGCATTGTCTTTATTAAATTAATTAAATATAAATCAACAAAAAGTAAGAAATAAACTGATTTCTTTAAATATGATTAAATGTCTTTAATAATAGTAAACTCACTTTTTGTGATTTTTTTCACCTTAATTCTGTAATCAAAGATTATTCTAAATACCTTTCTCAAGTTTTAGGTTTTATGTGGTATTAGAATATTATCTCCCATAATGAATGATTTACAAAAGCAATCGCTTCATCTATAGAAAAATTATTTGCGTGAATAGCAATTGTAAAAATTGGAAGACATATTTTTCAATTTGTCATTCAACCAAACTTTTTTTCCTGTTTATGTTTTTCTCTTTACCTTGATCCCAAATGGTCTAATATCAGCTTCTTTATTAATATGCTATAAAACATTTCTTTTTGTCATGCTGGCCATAAAAGGGCTACAGAATTAAAGACAAAAAATCTGGGGCTTCATTATAATTTTGTGAGTGGAAGAACTTATATCTTCAGAGACTCTCGTAAAAAGCCTATATCTCATTATTGCCATTTGTAGAGTAGTGGATCTTAAATGCAAGTCTTCAGCTGATGTCAACTCTTTGCTTAGCTAAAATACTTAGGTAAATAACTTTGACAAGTTATCTAACAATAAATTAGGCAATAAAATGTCTGGTTAATGGGTAAAATTACCCTCCTAGTCTAACATTAATATATAATAATTTCTATTTAATCTTAAACAAAAATTTTCTATTAATCCCTTAATATTTTATTTGTATTCCACCATCCAGGTGCAATTTGGAATTTATATTTTTTATTATCCTTGAATTTATCATTATAAAACAACTCACCCATAAAGTGATATATGTCTCCCTATATTATAGTTTTTTTATTTATTTCTGTGATTATAATTTTAATCCACTATGCCCTAGGGTAAAAAAAATCAAGAGGTGATTTTATCTGTCTTTTGTTTGGTATATTCAGTCATCACATACTACATATCTAAATCACTGGTAGTCTTTCTGCGTGACATCTCTATCACCATTTCAGACGAGATCTTCATACATTTTCTTTTTTTTGTATCAACAATTGAGCTTTAAAGTAACATAAGTGATTTCCCATTTCAAGCCTATACATTATTCAATCATGTTTTTTAACTGCAGAAACAACAACACACACACAAACATATATTTATATATATGTATATATACACATGAGTTCTTATGTTGTGGCAAATAAATTGAGACACAATTTTAGAATTCAGCCTATGGTAAAGAAAACAAAGTTTAGAAAGTACAACAATTGACTATAAGCTCACATCAATATACATTCAGCAATGTGAAAAAAAAAATGTCCTCATTAGTCTACATGTGAGGTTACAGATTATAGCTTCCCCTGTTTATTGCTGTCCTACAAATGTCTTAGCAAAATGCATATATTGAGTGGCTCAAACATTTGATAGTGGTTTTAACATGTTGATGAAAACTAAAATACCCCACAGTCCCTATCTTCAATATCATATTGGGATATTTGGTAACAAAAGAATTTTAAAATTACAAAATTTAGTTCCTGATCCCACTTAGCACAGTATGATGTTTTTGAAAAACAACTGTTATCACTGAAAATAACAAAGCTTAGTCCTCAGTTAGTGGCCTGGAGATATGGTAGGATTTTTGATGTGCACACTGAGTTATGAGAGAGTATTCTTGGATAGTCAGCTCCTTCTCCTTTCCTTGAATATGCCCAGATACCTTCTGTTGTTTGTTTGTTTTGTTTCATTTTCATTCTCATACATGGAAAAGTACATGAGGCTAACTAACCAGAATGAATGCAAGTAACATGCTCTTGCACTTTGAAAACTTTAAGCGAAATACATCTATTTTTCTGTATAAATTCTCCATCTTCAGATATTTGTTATATAAAGAAAAATCAGACACATAATATTTTTGGAAGAAAGTAGTTTGGGTGTCTCTAGCTGTGTCAGAAAGAATTTGAAATCCAAATTTTGGCCAAAGGTTCCTTAATTTACAATTTTAATTAAAGTCAACTTTCTAGGAATCTATAAAAATGCATCTAAATTTTAAATTTAGTTGATGCGATTTCTTAAATTTAAGTTTTATTTATAAAATAAACTCTTCTTTATCCATTTATCCTTCTGCTTCCCCTCCCTTTCCCCTCCCAATTCCTCCCAGTCACTTTTCAGCCTCCCTCCTCGGCATCCCCCCATCCCCTGGCCTAAAAGGGGAAGAAATCCCAAGATGGGTCAGCTCAGCACAGAGCATCCACTCCAGGCAAGTCTAATTTCTTCATCTGAATATCAAGACTGGGATAAGCACTCCTCTGAAGGGAATGGGTTCCGAGATAGCAGTCCATGTACAGAAACACAGCCTGATCCCACCCCTCAAGGCTCCACATACTGCCCATGCAAACCGACAGTCACCTACCCTATGAGGGTCTAGCTTCTTTTCCTGATGGTTCCCCAGTGGCTGTTCTTGATTCAGTGAGCTCATCAGAGCTCCTGCCAGCCATCACTGTTGTCATTTTCCTTATAATCCTTCTCCCCTTTTTCATGTAGATTCTCCTCCAGTGCTCTCAGCTGGACCAGGAGCTGAGCCCAGTGGTCAACCATGAATCTCTACTTTTGTCCCATATAAACATATTTTAAGAATGATTATAGTAGATATTAACATCAAGTAATAAACGAAAGGGGTCTGTTTTAATTGTTTCTATTGTTATACAAAATTACACTTACTGGGTAGCTCTGAAAATTAGAATTGATTTCTTTCCATTCTTGATGCTAAGCAGGCCTAGGCACAATCAGTGAAGACTGGGTGCTAACAAAATAACACTTCAGACATCTCTTGTCAATGCATGCTCTGTTGGCAAAGCGTGGGCTGTTTTCAAAGGTGCTAATTTCATTTCTTGAGGGCTCTGTCTTTATGACCTCCTCATTTCCCAACCTCCTCTCCTTGGGATTTAACTTTTGACTCATGCATTTAAAAGAAAGGCCCCCACACATACATTCTGAAGAATGCTTTGAGCACATTATTTGATAACAATTTCTGCCTCATTGAAGAACTGCTTCCTCTTGATATTTTCACTGCTGTTCTCACCTTAATTCTGTCTTTTGTAGCCATGAATAGTGTTCAGTCTTCCGAAAACTCTGACTGATTGAGGATTTATGTATAGGCTGGGAAGGTCTGTAATGGATATATTCACACTGTAGCCAGAAAGAACAGAAAAGAATCTTCCAAGTTTGCAATAAACGGAGCAATCTTTAGGGATCAAATCAGTCCCTCAGATTCAATGCCAGGTGTCTTTCCCAATCTTAGTTTCACAACTTCCCAGCCATATCAGCTACTAACTCTGAGCAGGTAGTCTGCTTTTCCTGCTGACACAGTCTGAGAATAAAAAAGTACAGCTGTTGAAGGCATACACTGTAGCTGCCAATTCCCCAAAACAAAAGTGAGGGTGATATATAGTGTCTCCCAGGTTTTGAGGCTTTTCACTCCTTTTCTCTACTCCTTTCTCCATTTTCCCCTCTGAATACCTTATATTACACTTTCATTCTCAGTGTATTTTCTTTCAGATATTGTCCTTTCTTGTCACTCAGGTAGGTCTATCAGAATCAGAATTGGAGAGACCCAAATAAACATTCTTGATATTTTAACAGAGAAAGAAGCACTAAAATAGGTACAGTGAAATGTCCTTTTGGAGGGAAAAAATAAAGAAAAACACTAGTCTACAAAAATGGCTGATTAAATTAGTTACTGTTTAAGTTGTAATATAGTTATGTCATTTTATGGAACATGGAAGCAGGAGACATTTGATATTTTTCGAACCTAGTTGTTAATAACATTGCAGTATGGGTTCTTATCATTACTCTGGTTCAGTATTTTCTGAAAACAATGAGAAATTAAAATTTGAAAGTCTACTCCTAGCTTAGAACCATAAGAACCTAAGTTGGGCAAACAGGATAGCCTAGTAGTTAAAAATATTTGTAAACAAACTTGAGTGTCTGAGATCTATTCCTAAAAACCACATGCAGAAATTAATATACTCTTAAAAACTGTTCTCTGACTTCCACAAGCATACTATGACATAAACAGACAGACAGATACATACATGCACATGTACATGTACAGAAATAGCAAGATTCTTTACTTTACTTTAGTACATGTCTACATACAAATAAATAATAAAGAATGGAATTTAAAATGCTTCCATAAAAATGTTTGAATTATACAATATTTATAATATAAAAGATTTTTAAAAATATGTCTACCTATTAGAGTTTGGAAATAATTTTAAATTCATTGATATATGCATATAGAATATGAAAATAATAAAATGAACATAAGGAATATATGATAGTGATTCACCCTTTTATTTGTGAGACCTAGTAGATAATATTGTGAATTTCTACAGTAAGATTTAAATGACCAAGAAATAGCAAAAAATGGTCTTGAATTATATGTTATAAATAATTTATAGTAGCAGAATATATTAACTACTTATTTAATACAAAATTATGATGTATTTTTAAAATCCTATTTGTTGATACCTTGCTCCTAACTCACAGAACTTGGGAATCACATAGCTACAGTAATCTGTATGTTAAACAAACACTGCTCAATTTAACTTATAGCCCCGTTCCATCACAACATCTTTATATATCAAGATGAACCATATATGAAGAAGCTGTCTTTTGTATCAACTCAACATTGTACTAAGCAAATCTATAGAAAATATTTTGAATTCTTCTTTATTCTTGTTTTCTGAGTCAAGACTTAACATTCTCAAAGCATTTTGTGTATGGAAAAGGTTTGGATCTCTGTGTGTTTTACAATAGATTATTTAGCACTCTTTCTCTCTGTGGGGACATTAAGTCATCAGATCTGATATTTACATTGTTATTAACATTTGTCGAGAATCAATCAACATCATACATTTGAAAAGATCATACTTGTCCATCAAAACACAAGACAAATTTTATATCCATACATTTATTCATCAAATATTTATTTTATTATTTAATATGTACATTTCATGCTAGGAAGTAAAATCTATACTATAACTTCAGTTATAGTTCTATATGCTAATTTAAGGCACATATTATATTTTGGTTATGTTTGGGTATGGCACATTCAATATAAATGTACAAAAAAACCCACAGAATTATATTCATCCATCAGGGGTTAATGAATTAAATTGAAAAATTAGAAAGGTGAATGAAACTATAATAAAAACATGAAATCAATACACATTTCAATATTTTACACATTAGCATAGAAAGGTTTTATATCAAGAATATATGTTTATTAAGGCGATTTCATAGTGTTTTAATAAAATTGAGTTTCTGCCTGTTCTGTTGCTTTGCTGTTTTGTGTTTATAACCACACTACTTGGTAGATAAAGAGGATGAGGAATTTGGTCCTTGTGAACAACAAAGCAAATCTGAAGTCAGCCTGAGTTACATATCAACCTATATCAATGAAAAGTAAAATTAAATTAAGTAGCTCAGGGAGCCATACTTAATATGGGGAACCTGTTTCTTGGCATTGTATGATTGTATTTTTTTGTTGTTGTTCTTTTATAAAACAAGAGAAAACCCTAATATTTGTAGGGTAGCACCATGCTCAGTCATTTATCTTGGATCATCTTTAGGTCATGGGTCTACTGCTTCAATAAAAATCATGCTTCTGCAGATCATATATTTTTTTCTACCCTGCCTATTACCTATTTATTGGGCAATACCTATTGGCATGTCCATTTAGGATCCTGCTTCTCTGGATTCTGAACAATGACTCAGGCTTGATATTTTCAGGTGTTTTACAGTCAAACATATCTTTGAAGTTTATGAGTCACTGTTATCATATTTCCCAAAACTATACAAATGTATACTTCTTTTGTGATTCAAGTCAACTGTTTCCTAATTAAAAGAACAAGGATAAAACAATGGAATAAATGTACTTCATCACTAAATATTGGATGTCTGAACTCAAGATAATATACTAAAAATGTTATACGTTATTTTTATATCTAAGTACCTTGTTTTTCATAGCAATTAACACCTTCTGACACACAATTTATTTACTTCCTTTTATTGGTTACTGATTATTCTCAGGATACTATATAAGCTTTAAGAAGCAATGATTTTTTTAAAATTTTATTTATGTTTCTTAAAAGAGTATACACTACATACTACAATTTAATCAAATGTTTGCTAAATTTTCTAATTTAATTTATCAAATTAATGAAATGGTATTGAATTATGTGAGTTTTTACATATAGATTTTAGTTAAATCAAGTAAAAGAATCTAGGAGTACTAATGTAATTATATAGAATAGTAATATTCAATTGAGATAACAAGTATAAACAAAAATGAAAGAACACAGGTTTTTACCACTAAAATACAGAAAGACTACAAGACTGTATCTTGTATTTTTGGGGCGTATAGGTAAATAATCATGAAAAAAAATCAACCCACTTATAATTGACACTTGCATTTAATTGCTCATCTCCACTGAATGCTGTAATCTGATTGTATCATAACTGGAGTCTTTTTGCGGTAAACATCCTTTACTGCTCGATATAATTATATGTCATTTTACTTGACTCTCAAGAAGTATTCACTTCTCCAGAATTGCTACAGTAGTTAGAAAAATACATGAAATTTCATATGAGAAACCCCAAATTATAACAAGTCAATAAATAGAAGTTAGTATCCATGAGCGTAGAGGTTGAGTGTGAATTTGATAGGTTCTAGAATGATGTAGAAAACAAACCTGTAGACATGATTATGATGTCATTTTTAGATTATTTTAACTAAAATGAAAAGACCCATTCTAATTCTAAGTAATATTATTATTTCTGCATACTTTATGGGTTCAAAAGGCAAAACAAGCTATATACCATCATTTGTGCTCTTTCTTCTGACTGTGGGATTCATATGACAAACTTCCAGGTACTCCTGAGGTCACCCTACCCTGCTGGGATGGATTGCATTCTTTCTTAAACCATGAGCCAGAAAACAACAACAACAACAACAACAACAAAAAACCTTCCTCCTATAACTAGACTGTGTCAGGTGTTTTATCACAGCTACTAGAGAGCGTGAGAGACAGTAGCACAATATTGAACATCACACATCAAATATCTTAACTTACAAAATTATAACTACTGATCTCTCCTTGTTTATTAAAATAAATGTTTTCTTTATCCCAAATGAGTTTCTTCTTTTGATTTTTCAACCTTAAGAATATAAATACCACATTTCTTTAAAATTTTAACAGATTTATTACCCTATTGGTTTTTAGTATAATGGAATTTTGCTTCAAAGTTGTAAGATATTGCCAAAGAAAGACAAATAAAATGCTATTTTTCTTTTGCTAACATTGTATGTCCCTGAAAAGGGTGTTTAGTTTTATGCATGCCTATCAGTGAATGCTGTTGTCAATAAATTCTAGATCAATGTATGTTGACCAAAAAATTTTGTAATTCTACAAAGGATAGGTTAGTCACAACATTAAGAGAATTCTTCATGAGTGTTTCAATTTTATTGGAAATCCCGTGAAAGTATCTCAATGATTTCAGGTTGTTTGTTAAGTCTTTGAGTCTAATTCTATTCCACTGGCACTCAAAGAAAATGACTTTCTACTAATTGGTTGCCTCTCCTTTGCCCTCTTCTGTGCAAGAAAATGAGGTCTTGGAGGGAAGGGAGAAAACCTTATTTGTACACACCTATAATGAATATTTTCTATTACAAGCCCTGATGCTTTGCAAGTATACATTGCTAGTAACTTAAAACAATCACCTGCAAATGTCAGGGAATCATCATGCTAGGCCTGCCATGCCTACTTGACATGCAGAAGTCATGAAGCTTTCCAAACTTATACTTGTCTAAATTAGCAAAGTCTTCCATGATTCAGATCTAATTTAAATTGTTATGAGCAGCATAATTGTGGTACCTGCTATAGCCAACTAGTGAGTGACTCCTGATTTCATTACCCATCTCTTGCTGCTGAGAGTAAATTAAGTACTCAACCCAGGATGATTTTGCTCTATTAAGACAAAACAGTGACATACTGATTAAATTTAAGCTGTCAGATTATATTTCATTTATTACTATTGCCATTTGTAGGAGAATATAACCAGTAATTTTCTTTTCCAATATTCCCCTTTAAGCTTCTTGTCTTAAGAAACCAGGAATATATGAATTCTAAATATGGGCTTATAAGCTATTAAAGCTAATTTTAGGATAAATGAATATTTGAAAGAAATGTGATCATGCAAGCACAGAGAGTAAAGATTCTTGAGCCATTGCAATGAGGTGTGGTGTGTGTATGTGTGTGTCTGTGGAAATGGGTTTGTATGTAAATCTCCACATTTACTTTCTCCAAAGATTCTGATGAGTTTTCTTGACATGTGTGTATCTCTATAACCTTAATTAGAATAACAACCATGAAAATAAAAGCTATTTTATTACTGTTACATAAAATGACCCTTTAAAATCTAGTGGATCACTGGAGAAAAGCAAATATACAACATATTAATAGAGTATAGTCATGTATTAGGATAGAGAATCACCAAGAGTATCACTTTTGATTTTAAAGAAAGATCTAAATCTTCATCTATAAATTTTATCACTATAATGCCTGGAGATGGATCAGTTTTCTTAGAGTCATGCGACTGCAAATAAGTTAAGAGGCAGATTCATATGACTTTATTCCCTTACAACTCTCAAGGGCTCAGTCGTTGGATGAATTTAAGAAAGTAGATATTTTCATGTATTAAAAGAAATATTTATAAAGAAATTTTTTGACAATTTCCTTCCTAGATTAAAAATAAAACTGTGAAGTCTCAGAATATAATTAATAATTTAATAATGAATTTGAAAATCATTGTCCTTTGTAGGAAAAAGTTTATTTCAAAAATCATTACTAGGAATTTTAAAATTCATACAATAAATACTTTCTAGAATAACTCAGATACCAAAGACATGAGTATAAATAAAGAAGATGTAGATATTGTTATGTAGTGTATGTTAATTCAAACAATGTCAAGGCTTGATTATTTTTTTTGACTAGTTGATCCCTAGCTTATATCAAAAATATAAGCAGAATCCCTTTAATCTTCCATTTGTATATCTCTTCAGTGTAACTCAATATATTTGCATTACAATGTCTAAGCCATTCTTTTATGTCCAAAATAATCTAACAGTTTACCCCATTGTGGTTTTCTGAAACTTAATCATTCTAAAACTGACAATGTTTAAGAAGAGGCAATAGTACTTGCAAAGTCAAAATATGATGGAGCAACTTAACAAAATAGCATTTATTTTGTTTCTCTCCTCAACATATTTTGCTTTTCTTAAATTTTTTGATTGTACATATTTGTACATTTTGATTGTACAAACATCTCATTGTTTATATTTAATGGCACTGTAACATCCTTTTATTATTTATTATCTGTTAATACTACTAAATACACCAATAATCCTAAAATAATGTGATTTTGAAAGATGAACATGTGTATTTCTACCAGTGAGCCTTAGGGCTTTTATTGCTGTGAAGAGATACCATGACCATTGAAATGCTTATAGAGAAAACATTAAATTGGGCTAACATGTTTATAGTTTCATAGGTTCAGTCCATTATCGTGGGATGATGGGGAGCATGGCAGAATGCCATCTTACATGCAACAAGAAGTCAACTGAAAGTCATACTTAGGGAAGCTTCAGCAAAAGAGGCCTTAAAGCCTGCTTACACATGATAATCTTATTCCAACAAGGCTATACCTCCTAATAGTGCTACTACCTAAGGGGACCATTTTCTTTCAAACCACTAAAACTTTATCCTTGTAAAACCTAGGTTTTGATGTGAATACATCACTTCCCTAACTCTGGTAACTTGTAATACTAAGAAATTATTATGTAAACATACATCAAATTTAGGTTTAAGGTATCATAAATACAAACATTAAAGATCAGGTTATTTTCCCCAAAATATCAGTTGATTCTGATATTCTAAAAGCAAAGAATGCATCCTATTTATTTTTCAATGTAATGCTGTTTTGGCTGTGCATCTCAAGTTAAGAAATAAAATGAAAGAAGGGTCCTAGGTCATGTAATCAATCACATTATTATGGCAGGGTTTATTTAATTCTTACCTACTGATTTTATACCCAGAGATCTTTTGTAAATCACTTTTTCTTGATATTTAACATTGATAGGTGATGGTATGAGACTGTCTGTGTTTTATTGACAAAAATAAGAATTGAATAAGAAAAAGAAGGATGTGTTTTATAGATATACAAGCTTTTATATGCATAACAGAGCTGAAAGGAAAGCCTAGCTCACCACAAAATAGAAAATACACTCTCTAACTGGATGGAAGCTTGAGTTCCATACTGTCTTTCTCCAGTAGTTAGCTAGAACAGTTTTATACATGCATTATGTAGTAAAAGTTGAAGCCTGACTTTCTTTTCAATAAGTACTAATGTTGAGCTACAAATTATTAAGTATATCTAAAGACAGAGTACTATTTTATAAAATGTGAATATCAACACCAAATTTCAAGAGAGAATTAAGAGACTTAAAGAATCAGGACTTACAGGGTAGTGTAGGTTTTATGATCATGTTTATCCTAAAATCAGAGCATCTAGTTTACCTATGTTGACTCTAGATCTTTAAGTAAGAAATCAGATTTTACAAAGAGATTATTCAATCTCTTTGATTATATTTTTTCAAATTTTGTTTATCATCTTGAAATTTTTGATATATAAAAAATTATGTATATATATTATCAATTGATAAATAATTAGACAATTTCCCTATTTTATTACCTCTATCTAAATCCTCCCATTTATGCCTGCTTTTCTTTTAATATTCATGGCCTCTTTTTTTCATTAATTGCTTTTATATTTATGTTTGTATATACATATACATTCCTACATATAACCTGTTCAGTACACATACTGTTTCTTGTTATGTATGTTTTAGAGCTGAACATTTGGTACTGATGTGTTCTACCCAGAGGAAGACTATTTCTCTAACTTTCAATGTTTCTGAGTAGTAGCTTGTATGTGCTTGTTAGGGTTGATGGCTTCATAAAGACTCGAAAAAAAAATGTGTTAGCATCTTATTCATTCTTAAAATATCAGCACAGAGATAGTTCAGTGGATCAGGCATCTGGTGACTTCTGCTTAGGGTCTTATAGAGCTGCTGTCATACAAATGTTGGCCAGATTCTCTCTCTCTCTCTCTCATTTCTTTTTTATTTTTTGCATGTGTATGATTATGGAGTCTATTAAATATGTGTATACCTGTTCAAATGTGTTTAGGTACACAAAAGAGCAATTGTTTTCAGGAACATATGTGCACGAGTGTATGAGTGTCTTGTTGTTCTCAGGAACCTTTCACTAAATGCAGAATTCTGGATTTCTAGCTGTGCTGGATCCCGGGATCTCATCCTCTCTCTAGTTTACAGATACGCTCAGGAGATCTGAATTGTGGTTTTCAAGAGAGGCATGTATAACAATGTATAGATGTCCAGGATTTATAATTTGACAGAGTGTATGCATTTGTATTAGTTGTTATGATGTACAGCACTTGTAACAAAGTGTGCAACCAATTGATTAACCTCCATAGAATGTACTATTATGGTTAGTTATATTGTCATTAGAATTTCTCACTATTAAGGGAATGTACTTAATAATTCCAAATAACCTTTATGCTTTTAACAAAATAATCAAACACCTAGGCCAATCAAATAGCAATTCACATTTTTGGTATCACTATGGTTAATAGTCAGTGTAGCTGATACATGTAGGCACAGAAAAAAAAAATGTTAGAGTTAAAAGTAAAACATATATTAACTATTTACAGTATATTTTATGGAAAATACTTTTGTATATCAGCTAATGAAAATAATGTTTTTCTCAGTACTGAAAACGCTGGCACCCAAGCCAGCTGAACATACACAAAAACACACAGAATAATACACACACATAAATTCAGTGTCTTTTGTATGTCAGTATTCACTTCAAGTTAAAGTTTATTATAAAATTGTATTTCACAATTAAAATTATTTTGAATAGCTAAAAGTTTAACTTACAAAAATGACGTTGACTTACCTTATGTAGCTCTTTTATTTCTTGTTACTGAAAGTAGAATTTTTCGCACACAATGTACCATGATTACAGTTTTTCTTCCCTATACTTCTCCAAAATCCTCCCTGTAGCTAGTATTTCTCTGTCCCACTAGTCAGCTCTGAAATTACAACATGAACACTTATTATTAATTATGAAAACTTGGCCTCAGCTTAGGCTTATTTCTAACTAGCTCTAGTAATTTAAATTAACCCATATCTTTTTCATCCACATCCTTTTATGTGGCTTGGCTACCTTAACTTTGATAACGCTCATGTTGCTTACTCTGTGTCTCCTGACATCTTCATCTTCTCCTTTCCAACATTTTGTGCCTAAAATTCCTGCCCAGCTATTGGTCATTCATCCCTTCATTAAACCAATCAGTGATACATCTTCACACTGTACAAAAAGATTAGTTAACAGCAACTCCCCATCTTCCATCTCATCCATATCTACTCCATTTCTACCTCTTACTACAAAACATTCATGCTTTTAAGTTATAATAATAAAATAAAATGTACTATGATAAAATATAATAAGACAGAACAAAGACTAACTCATATAAATTGCACAAAATGAACAACAATAAAAGAAAAAAAACCTAAAGCCCAAGTGAAGCCACAAGAAACCAAAACTCATTCACAAGTTTTGATTCATTTTTATTCATTTAATGTGGCAGAAAGGACTAAATTGTTGAAGTTTTTTTTATTTTCCATAGTAAAATACTACCTTTTTCCAGTTAACTAACAGTGGTATATTTATATTTTATCATATATTTATAATAAGTTGGTAATAGATTCATAAAGATCTGGAAACAAATATATACAAACATACACATAGACATATATTTAAGAATACCAACTTCTAGTTACATTAAAATAGATATTTAGATATTTTATTATCACTAAATTGTACTATTTTATTTAATGAATTTTTCTTAAATACATTATATGTTCTTTACTGTTTCTTTTACTTAAAAATTTATCTCACTCATATACCAAGTACCAATCCCTCTGTCATTTCCCCTCTTGCTTTCCCGCCTCCCCACCCTTCTCACATACCTCAGCCTCTCCTTCTGAAGGGTAAAGCCTCCCATGGGGAGTCAACAAAGCATGGTACATTTATTGGAGTCGGGATCAAGCCTCTCCCTCCTGAATCAAGGGTGAGCAAGGTGTCCCATCATAGGTTGTAGGTTCCAAAAAGTCAGCTCAGGCTCCAGAGATAGTTACTGATCCCATTGTCAGAAACCCCTCAGACAGACCAGATACATTATATTCTTAAAAAAAAAATCAAAACCATATTAAGTATAAATAGCAGCCTCCACACCTAACTCAGTTATATTATAGAATTGTACTTCCGGTGTGAGTTAAAGTTTATTAGTTTGCGGATCAGTTCAAAACACAAGCATAGTTAAGGACCTACACTTGGGATAATTACATTAACAGAATTCTCCTGTGATATGAGCATTAGATACTAATGCAACTTTATTCCCATCTAAAATTGAGCTCTAGGTATTGTCTTATACGCCATCTTCCTCTTAGAATGTTTTCAGTCACTTCGAAGTGATACTTAGAGGTCACTTCTCTATTCTTTCTCAAATAATTTGTAGGTAATTATTGATTACAGATTAAAAAAGTGTCATGAAAATCAGATGTATAAGGATCTTAAGGTTAAAAAAACTAAATTGCCTATTCTTTTTCAAAATATATTATTCCTCTTTTTCCTTTATTGTTTCTTTGTGATTTAATATCATGCATTCTGATCCTTCTTATCTTCCTGTCTCCCTGCATCTGCCCTCTGCCTTTGCAGCACCCTCCCCCAATCAAGCCTAATTAAAAAAAAGAAAAACTCAAAACTAAAAATAAAATAAATAAAACAAATCAAGAAGAAGCAGAACAAGGTGAAGAACAAGAACAACAAGAAGACTGTCATGGAGGCTGTAGTGTATCACATTGAGAAACACTGTTCATCTTTTAGTCTATTCATCTTTTCTTGCAAATGCTAATGGCCACAAGTGGTCATTTTCCTTCAGAAAAGAGCAGAACTTCCAGTGATATCAACCAAATACAGCATAGCAAAATGCTGTAAGACTAAGCACAAACCCTTGTCTTAGGGTTAACTGAGATGAACCCAGTAGGAGATAAAGTGTCTCAAGAGCAGGCAAAAGAGTTAGAGAAACCTCCTTTGCACTCCCACTGTTAGGATTTCCACAATAACACTAAGCTATACAAGCACACCATATATTCAAAAGGACCTAGTGCAGTCCCCTGGAGGCTCCATGTTTTCCGCTTTAGTCTCAGTGAGCTTTTATGATCCCTGCTTAGATGATTCTGTGGGTCACGTTCTCCTGGTGTCTAACCCCTATATTTTTTTCTCCTCTTCTCCTCAGGGTTTTCAGTGCTCTAAGGGTAAGGACACAAAGGAGATCTCCATTTTGGTTTTTCTTTGTCTAACATTTGACTGTGGCTTTCTGCATCTGTTCCATTCAACAACCATAGGAATTCCATGATGACTGAGCTAGGCACCAATATATGAGTATAGTAGAATGTCATTATAAATTTCTTTAGTGATCATTTACCTATCCAAATCTCTGGGCAATCTAACCTCCAGCTCTTTATCATTAAGGCAGCACCAGTCATTGTGTTCTCTCTTGTGGCAAGGGCCTCAAATTAGACCAGTCATTAGTCTACTCTCACAAGTTCTATACTCTTAGCAAGTGCCTTTGTGATGAAGCATTCTTTGTGTATATGTTTAGAAGTGGTATAGCTTGCTCTTGAGGTTTACGAATTTTCACTTTTCTCAGGAACAGCCATAATGTTTTCCATAGTAGTTGAATGTGGTAACATATAATATATTTAATAAAACCAGTCTGGAATATCAGAGAACAGATCCACCCACAGTCAAGTCAGAAGAATCAGAGAGTGATAACTCACATTTTTAATTTCAGCACAGGGAAAGACCAGGAGAGGACACTATACCAGACTGGGAGTTCCTTTAATCCCATAACTCCAGAGACAGAGAGCTTTCTATGTTTCTGTGAGTTCAAGGCATAACTGCAAAATAATAGTAGCTTACACATTTAATCATAACTTTAGTATGTGAGGCAGAGTTGAACCTGAAAGTCAAAAGACTGGGCAAAGAAGGCATTTAAGGCAGGCATAGGAAGACAAGAATTATTCTGTAGAAGCGATGAGGAGGAATGAGGCTGAGGAAGCTGAAAGATAGCTTTTTTAAAAAATTCTTTTCTGGAACTGGAACTACAGACAGTTGTTAGCTGCCATGTGGGTGCTGGGAATCGAACCCAGGTCCTCTGGAAGAGCAGACAGTGCTCTTAATCTCTCCAGACCCAAGGGAGAGATGGCTCAGAGGTTAAGAGCACTGACTGTTCTTCCAGAGGACCTGAGTTCAATTCCCAGCAAAACCACATGGTGGCTCACAACCATCTATGATGAGGTCTGGTGCCCTCTTCTGCAAAACTGTATGCATAATAAATAAATAAATCTTTAAAAAATTTTTTTCATAGTCATTTATTTATTTATATAAAATAAAGTCATTTTTATCCATGCATCACCTTGCTCCAACTCCCTTCCCCCTCCAAAACCTTCTCAATAAGCCTTCAGCTTCCCTCCTCCTGATCCCCCATTCACTCCCCAGAAAGGCAAGAGGTCTCAAGGTGGATCAACTCAGCATACACTCCAAGCAAGTTGGATTTCCTTATCCGAATATCAAAACTGGGTTAGGTGTTCCTCTGGAGGGATTAGTTTTACCTTGAGAAGTTGGCTTGGTGAGATTTCACTGTGGTCTGTTTTCTCTCTATAATACTCCAGTTTTTCCCCAATATCTGGCTCTAAATTTTTATTTAATAACTACTAGAATTCATGTTTCAGTTAAATGAGTTTGCACTCCTTTCAGTACATGTAAAGGAGGAATATGTACCTTTGCTATGCAACCTTATGGGTTTGTACCTCTCATATGTGTTTTTAACCTTACCCATTCTTATAGAAGTAAAATAGAATCTCAGTGTTGTTTTAGTTTTCATTTTCCTGATGGCTATGAATGTTTGTAATTCATCTAATGAGAGTTCTCTGTTTAGATTTATACCCCAGTTTTAATTGAATTGTTATGTTTGTTGTGTCTAGTTTCTTTTTCTTTATATATTTTGAATATTAGCTCTCTATCAAATGTAGAGTTGTTGAAAATCTTACATTTTCTCTTACACAGTGATACTTGAACCTTATTCATAGTAGTGATGTACGATACAGTAAACATTTTTCTTTTGTGACTGAGTATTTTTAAGTCAGTTATTCTTTATACATTGGCCAGTTATGGATTTCTTAATTACCATCTACTGCAAATAGAAGTTTCTCAGATCAGGATTGGAAATTACATTAATCTATGGTTATGATGATAAATTATTAGGAGTATGATTATGCTAATGTGTATACTTACATATGACAGTGTAACTTAATCTGTATTAAAAAAAATTATCAACCATCAACTTGCATATAGAACTTTAAAATAGTATACTTGACATCCTCCTATAAACACAATGTGATTTCAAATAAAGGTGAAGAGTGCTACTAATATTCATGCTGAGCTACTTAAAGCAGTGAACTTTAGAAATGAGTTAAAGGTCTATTCATTTAACAGAAACAACATGTTTATATTGAGAAAAATATATTGCTATCTGTTATTTCTGGTGGAAAGAAAGTTGGTTCTCATTGTCTCAATTTGATATACAAAACTGATAGGAAGAAATAATCAAACAATGTGAAGAGCCACAATTATGTTTAGTTCTTACCCAATCTAAATTGCATCTTATCCAATTTCAGTTACACATTGGGGATGCTCCATCTGCTATTTGACAGTGAATTTAACCCCAGCTCTGAGATCTAATATCTGGAACATTTAAACTTCACTTTAGATTATCTGCATAGAGATAAATAGGGTAATCAGGATTTCATACCTTTTCAGATGAATCTGTATACAACTTGAGTGTAAACTAATATATGCTGGCATCTTCTCATTCAATATCCACTCTCATACATTTCAGTGAATTAGTAACTCAGATTTACTGGCATGCACTAACTTGCATTATGCTTTACTTAGGAAAGATGTATCTCTATAGACAAGCTACAGAATTTTGATCTCTGAAAATTTATTAGTACACTTTTATTTTATATTATAATATTTAATGGTCATATATATTTAAAGCAACTAACCAACAGTTTATGGACTTAGAGTCTCTTTTTATTTATGGGTATCTATACATAGAATAAATAGTTCTATTAAATGTCTAAAATCTTACATAATAGATACTATTAAACTCTTGTGTATCCAATAAGATTTCCCAACTTTGTAAATAGGTTGAAATTGGAGTAGAATATTTTTCATTTGTTTATCTATTCCCTATGTTTCTGTCCTATGATAGAAATTATGACTAGCTGTGACAAAGATCACATGATCCATAAATTCTAAATCATTTTCAAATCCTATAGAGAGAAGGTTTTATGTTGCTTTTTTTTGTGTACCAGAAGAAATCTGATATTTCACTTAAGATTTGTAAAAGGATTAGTTCAATAAACTTCAGTTCTTAAAATATATTTATATATTATAAACACATATTTTATGACTACTACATATATTAAATATTATTTTATTTGCTTTTTATAGTGTGTTTGTTGAAGTAGTATTATAATAAAAATTTTAAGTGAATAAAGTGATTACTTTATAAAATAGTAAGGGCTACTATAAAAAGTTTAATAGTTTCAATGTGTATACTTGGCATCAGCTAGGTCTTATTATAAATATATTATGTCATTGATTTACCTGTGGCCTTGGAGGAAAAATGTATATTAGAACATATCAAATTTTTATTTCTCAGTTTATTTGAGAAGAAACAAACTTCAATTTAATTGGCTTTGTATCCTACTTAAGTTGAAAAAGTCAATGATTATAAGTTATTCTGTACCTAGTGACAAAATATAGTAGTAATATATCATCTTTGACTTTTCTAGCATTGGCCTTTATAGAGCAAATATTAAGATCAACTAAGGCAGATCTCTTCATTTTTTTATGCTAACTACAGAAAGGACTGTTTGAGATTAAGAAGGATATAAAATATTACTAAACATTACTTTACAGTTGGAAAAGAGCAGTCAGTCTGCTAACAATACAAAAAGAAGGGCATATACATAAATATGATTATATATTTAAATATATATGGATATAGCATATGTCAACCATAAAGGACATGCATAGGGTAGGTATTCTAAAAAAAAAAACATAAAGAATCATAGGTATAAATGGTCCAACAAAGTTTTGCTCAATCTATTTGCTTATAGGTAATTAAGATGATAATTGATATTCATAGCCATTTGTTAGAATAAGTAGAGTTAATAAATTCTAACTCATCTTTCAGCTGTAATTTAATTACAAGGTCTCAGATTTGGAAAAGAAAATGTGAAATTCCGGTGCCTTGCAAAATATAAAAGAGTGACATGAACAACTGTTCTTTTTCCTTGCTGTGACCTTTCATAGACCATCCTTTATTAATGGGGCACATTCCATCTTCTACAGATAAAAATACACAACTTGAGAGGTTAACAGTACTTGTATGAAACTCCCCAGAAGATTTGTCTGCATTATCAAAATTTACTAGATTTTATATGTATGTTCCCTTTCTAAAAATCTATTATTTCAGAAAGTCCAAATTTGTTTGCCAATATTGAATCCTATTTTTCTTCATATGTTTAAACACATGTTTGCACCTTGACAAGTTTTTGTACCAAAAGATAGAATATTTAAGCATACCAACAAAGGGTTTGGTATAGAAGTTCTTTTTCATTTCTTCACATTTTCAAATGTATTTATAGGACAAGGACTCTATATTGATGTTTCATATACTATGGATATCACTAATAAATCAGAAATAGTTAAAAGATTCCAATAATATTTATGAGAGCATATTACTGTGCAGTTTTCTAGTTCACAGATGTGTTTCCCCTCCATAAAGAAATCTATTTTTACAGTACATAGATTAAAACAACTATGAAAGAATAGTATTATAGTTACAGGGTTGCTGGATATGAAAGAAAAATTAAGTTATAGAAAAATGTAAATAATATTCCAGCTGAGAATATAGCTGTACTAAATTTAGGATAATGTTTTTGCATTTTTATTATTTTATTTTATGTGTTTGTATATGTGTCTATGTGTATGTGTGTGTGTGTGTGTGTGTGTGTGTGTGTGTGTGTGTGTGTGTGTGTATGTTTGATTCTCTATATGCTCAGTGAAAATAAAATGTGTGAAGTAACGATGATGGCCAGAAGAGAGCATTGTATCCTCAGGAACTGGAGTTATAGAAGCTTATGACCTGCCATGTGAGTACTAGGAATTGAACATAGAATTCTGGATCCCCTGAAAGAACAGTTAGTTCTTCTAACCAATATATCTTTTCTCTAGCCCTGATGTTGTTTTACACTCATTGTCAAATATAACCTATTTTGGGCTTTCTGTGTTATCAATGAAGAATTTCCACTTTCTTTTTTCTTTACCAACTGAGTACAAATGGTTTTCCTACAATTTATAGACATAATCATCTGTCCCACTGTACTGCCTCGGCTGGTTGTCTGAGATCTATTGACCATTTTTTTATGTTTTCTTTTTGAATACTTGTTCTCTTCCATCAATCTATCTATTTTTTAACTAATATTTCTTTGTTGAGGACTTTAACAGAATAGAAACCTACACTTAGTAATGTCCATACTGTGATATTCATCCTCTACTTCAATACTGAAGTTACTATTCTATCTACTTTTCTATTGCAATGAACTTCAAAATTACTTAATTAATACCAAAGACAACTTAAGAATTTGTTGACTCTATAAATCAGGTTGCAATAATTAAAAATACAGAAAATCTCTTTATGTCTGCTTACATTTTTCATTCTTTAATTTTGTTTGCTTGTTTTGTTGATTAGTTTTCTAATGCTGTGATGAAACACCATGACAGAGGCAACTTATAGACATGTTTGTTTGACTTTCTTTTCCAGAGAGATAAGATTTGGTGATGGCGTTATGAAGCTAAAAGAATGCAGGCAATCAGAACAGCAGCAAACAGTTCACATTATCAACCTCAAACAAGAAATAGAGACAATACACCAGCTCAAACAGGATATGGAATTTGAAACTCCAAAGCCTGCAGCAGTGATACATATCCCAAATAGGATTACTAACAGAAAACTAAATATTCAAATGTGTAGGCATTTTGGGAATTTTCTTTATTTAAACCACAACACTTGGAATGTAGTTGCAGGATTCTTTTACTCAAATCAATTTTTTAACTTTTAAAATATGTTTATATGGAAAATTTTAACAAATTTACTTTTAGTCAAAATACTAATGCAAGGAAAATATGTTGTCTAATTTATGTTTTTATCCTCTTCTATTTTTAATTATATTTATTTGTATGTTCCTGTATGGGGGTTTATATTTGCAGGAGTGCAGGTGCCATTGCATTCCAGAAAGGACTTCAGATCTTTCAGCATTGAACTTAAAATTGAATGGGATACAACTAATATGAGTGCTAGAAAACAAACTTGAATCCTCTACAAGATCAGTTCTGCTCTCGACTACAGAGCAAACTGAACACTCTTCATTCTACTTTCAGTCCTGGTTGTTGAATGAAAGTATAGTAGGAATTTTTTTCTAAATTGTGATAACCCAGGGCATTGTCTCCCATGTTACATACTCTTTGTTTTCTTGTTTTATTTGTGTGTTTGTTTTACTTCTTTATTCCACAAATGCTAAGACAATTTTTTCAATTGAGTTTGTTTTATTTACTTTCTTTTTATATTTCAGTTTTCGCCATTTCAATTTCATAGTTGTTTAGATCAAAATATTTTCAGCCATGTTTAATTTGCCAATGATCCCATAGAGCTTGCATTTTCTATTTTTTAATTTATGTTGTCTCATATGTAGCTTAGTTTTTTAATTAAACAAATTATTCAATTTAGTTAAAAAATATATTTCTGGCCAGTTACAAGTCAAAACACAAACATTAATGTGAGATAGAAATTTGTAAAGAGGAGATTCAAAAGGGACATTATGGAAGTAGACTAGTATAATGAAGAGAATAGCCATAATACAGTATATATGTGAGTGTGAGTTTAAGGAGGTATCTGGTATCAAAAATTCATTAGCTAATATGTGAAACATGCGTATACTAGTGATTCTGTACTATATAGAAAATTACTGTCATATCAGACTCTGGTTATGATCATTATTGGGACTATTTTTAGGACTGAGTGTTTGATATTTGGTCAGACGAAAGGCTAGTAGTACTATGTAAAATAATGACATAAATGGATCTTTTGTAATATGTGACAAGATGGGAGCATACATATTCTATAGCTCTTTGCTTAGGTCTCACTCTTAGACTATCCCACACAATAGATTTGAACTTCACTGGTGTTTCTGACTGTCATTTGTCTATATTGCACAGGACATCTAAATGGAGCTGGAATTTCTCATTCTCATGGTCACACATTGTTCAATATTTTTTCTCCCTAATAAAAAGAGTTGTGGAATCAACGTTACTCTTCATGTAGTTATGTTAGGCTCTCAAGAACTCAGTTTCCTTTGAAAAATCTTCCCTCTCAATGGAGAGCTTACTAAGACCAGAATTATCTAACATCTTTCAAAATAGTTCATTTTATATCATTTCTGTCCAAAGTCAAAGTATATTCCCTCCTTAATATATTCTGTGAGAATCTAGTAAACACTTTGAGATAAAAACATATAAAAATGACTCTAATTGCGAGATTCAAAGATGGTGGTAGTCCACACATTGCATCTACCAAATTGTCAATTAAAGTTGAAGTTTAATAAACAAAATTTTTGGTTACTTTTGATCAGTTTCAAGAGTTTACTGGTAACTTGGTTGTTGCTCATTAGTTTCTGTTTTATTATATTGTGAGACTCTTTGTACCATCCATGTAATTTTTTGAGTGTGAAGGTGTTCCCTATTTTCTCCTTATACATAAAGTGGAGTTATGTGTAGTTTTATTACTATATTTAAATATTGTTCATAAAAATCAAAGTATAGGCTACACTTTCTTACAATTACTATAAATAATTTGACTATAATAAAGATAACTTTTAGTTTTGCGCTCTGCTGTGGGATAATATTCTTGTACACTGTGAAGATTTGTCATTTGATTAGATTTAATAAAACATTGATTGGCCAGTAACTAGGCAAAAAAGTATAGGCAGGTAACCAGACTAGGTAAATTCTGAAAAGAGAAAAGGCAGAGAAGAGGTCACCAGTCAGGCACAGAGAAAGCAAGATAGGAATTCTGAACTGAGAAGAGGTATCAAAACACATGGCTAAATGTAGATAAGAAATATGAGTTAATTTAGGTAGCTAGTAAGTCAGCTATAAGCTTGAACTATAAGCCCAGAATTTATTATAATATTAAGCCTCCAAGTCAATTATTTGGAAAGTTGCTACTGAGCATTTGGAAGTTGTTGGTGGGACAGAAACTTTCTACTATATTTATCTAAACTAAAATTACTTGTATATTCATTTTAAAAGACATATGAATAGATTTTCATACTTATTTACATACAAAATAGATTTATTTCCATTACATGGATTAATTTGAGGTAAAAGTAATAGCAAAAGAAAATATTAGTTGTGTTTTTATCGTGACACCTTAGTTTTAAAAAGGACAAAATTGTAGAGGATATAAAGAATGTTACCTATTGTTTCAGTCTAGAAATATACCTACAAAATAATGCAAGAAATTTGTGTTAAAATTCAAGAGATATTTTCTCAGAACTAGTTTGGTCCCTAACTTCATAATTAATTTTAACTAACTTTTTAATTAATTTAGACAGTGTCTTTATACATAGCCCTGGCTGTCCTGGAACTTGCTCTGTAGACCAGGCTATTTTCAAGCTCATAAAACCACTTGCTGGTATTAAAAGTAGAAATACCACTAAAGTCAGGAATATCACAACTAGCTTCTCAAATTCTTTTTATGAGGCCACAGTTATAAACATATAAACCATGATACCCAAAACACTTAAACCAACAATAAGAATTACAGACCTATTTCCCTAACATACATAAATTCTTTTTTTAGTAAAATACTTACAAACTGAGCACAAGAACCCCTCAAACATCATCCAACATAATCAAGTAGCCATTACCCCAGTGATGTTGTTATGGTTCAGCATATGGAAATCTAAACATGAAGCCCACAATATAAATAAAGTGAAGGACAAAAAACATATGACTACTTCATTAGATGCATAAAAGGCCTTTGACATAATACAATACTCCTTCATGATAAAAGTCCTGAAGAAATTAGGGTTTCTTAGGACACTCTTCAACATAATAAAGGTAGTTTATGCAAGAGCTTGGCAAACATCACTTTAAATGGAAAGAAACTCTAACTCCACAAAAATCAGGAAAAATACCAAGTTGTCCACTTTTTACACAAATATTCAATATTGTACTTGAAATCATATCTAGAGTAATAAAACAATTAAAGGAGATTAAGCACATACACCTAGGAAAAGAAGAAGGCAAAGCTTTAATATCAGATGCTATGACAAGTGACCTTATAAATTCCATCAGAAAACTTCTGAATGTGGTGATATATTACATATTTAATAAAGTCTGGAATATAAAGAGATCAACCAACAGTCAAACTAGGTAAAGGTATCTCCAGGAGTTCCAGGGATAACAGAGCAGTGATAACTCACACAGCTAGGTGAGTTTTGGAACTCTGTGAGTACAAGACCAAACAACTGGGCTTCAATGGCACACACCTTTAATTCCAGCAGGGGCAAGCTAGGAGTGGTGACCTATGCCTTTAATCCCATAATTCCAGAGAATTTCTGTTTCTGTAAATTCAAGGTTAATCTTAACCTGGGTGGGATGCATCTAGATGAAGAGGTATTTAAGGCAGGTTTAGGAAAACAGCAGCAATTAGAAGCAACCAAGAGTGAAGTTGAGGAAGCTGGAAGATAGCAGGGTAAGATTTGACTATGGTGTTTCCTCTCTGATATTTCAACCTTCCCCTTATATCTGACTCTGAGCCACTTTTATTACAATAAGAATTCTTGATTAGTTTGGCTAAGGGCTTATCTATCTTGTTAACTTTCTCAAAGAACCAACTCTTAGATTCGTTGATTCTTTGTATTGTTCTTTTTGTTTCAATTGCATTGATTTCAGCTCTAAGTTTGATTATTTCCTGTCACCTACTCCTCCTAGGTGAGTTCGCTTCTAATTGTTCTAAGGCTTTCAGCTGCACTGTTAGGTCTCTAGTGTGGGATTTCTCAAGGTTTTTCAAATAGGCGTCTAGCGCTATGAATTTTCCTCTTAAGACTGCTTTCATTGTGTCCCACAAGTTTGGATACGTTGTAGATTCATTTTCATTGAATTCTAGGAAGACTTTGATTTCTTTCTTGATTTCTTCTTTGACCC
>PVIH01013891.1:0-56342 GCA_004025045.1 Sigmodon hispidus
CTCCTCCTCCTCCTCCTCCTCCTCCTCCTCCTCTGCTGTGCACTGGCCTCAGTCCTGAAGGGAGGGTACTCTGTAGTCGGGGGAAGGAAAGCCCACATTGTCTGGTCTGCCCCCGAGACTCACAAACATTTATGGAGCCTCAAAGATCTCTGCAGTCTTAGGCCTGTCAGCATCCACCTTCCCCTCCTCCCTGACCTTGGCTTCCGTCCCGGCTTCCCCCTCATGGTGATAGGCTGCACGTGCCTCCCTGGAAATGCTGTCATTTCTACATGAACCGCTCTGACACAGCATCCTACCTGAGGTGTCCCCTGCTCAGAAAGTCTGCTGTTGGAGACTTTCTGAGTCTGGACCAATCTGTCCTCTGCTCCATCATTTACTTCATCCACCTGACAGTGGCCCTGTGGATGTGACAGTGGCCACATTGACACTGTGGCCCAAGCTACCCAGCACTTAGCCTTCACCGCCCTCCATTCTCCTGGGCCTCCCATAACTCTATCTTACCCCTGCTCTGAAGGGCCAACCCTTGGGTGGCTGCACTCTTCATATCAGCCTCCCAAGGGCGATAGGAAGAAGCTATACAACTCCCTAGACTTACATCCTACAGGTTTGTGATCTTCAGCCTTGGGTGGGCCTTTGTCATGGCCTAGTAAGTCTTCAGATCTCCAAACTCCTTCCCTGCTATTCCACCCACCACCTCTCTCCTCAGATCTTCTCCTACCTTACCCTGCCTGCCTTCCCAGGTCATCTTCCCAGCAGATGACCTTGACCCCGATCTAATGAAATCAAGGCTCTGGCTTCTGTTATCTTTGTACATCTATCTCTTCATCTTCCTCCTCCTTTCTATCCCCCCATCCTGCCTTGGTAGGAACAGGGTGGAGGTGACTCCTTTGGGGAAGTTCCTTTCTCCCTGACTTGGACTGTCTTCCCCTGGTCCTTTTCTCTGTTAGAATGGTTCCACAGATAGCAGCCTCCACCTGAAGCTTTGTCCAACTCTCATGCTGACCGTGTCTCAGCTCTAGCCTGGGACCATTCATACCCACCCCAGCTCCTGCTCTGCTGCTGTTTATTTTCCAACTCAACATCCTGTTCTCCATCTCAGTACCCTGGGCAGGTCTCCATGTTACCACCATGTTGCCAGAGCCCTGGGCATTTTTTTTTAATCCTCTGTTCCTTGAATTTTTTAAAAAAATTATTTTTATGTGTTTTTTTGCACACATTATGTATTGCATAATTTGCATGCTATGTGCCCATGGAGGCCAGAAAAGGGCATAAGATCCCCTGGAACTGGAGTTACAGGTGCTTGTGAGCAGCCTTGGGGGTGCTGGGAATGGAACCCAGGTTCTCTGGAAGAACACCAGCACTCTTAACTGCTGGACCTGAGTCTCCTGGAATTCACTGTGTAGATCAAGTTAGCCTAGAACTCACAGAGATCTGCCTGCCTCTACCTCCCAAGTGCTGGGAGTAAAGCTGTGCATCACCCGCCTGGCTGTTTTGTCCTTGAGTTTTGACGTGTGACTTTCCTGACAGCTTTGATAATCTGGAATGTCTGCTGATGGCCGTCTTTGCCTTGTCTCCGCTCTTGTCAGTCCCTCCCCCAGTGCTCTCTGCTTCCGCTCTCTGCTTCCGTAAAGATACCCTTCCTCAATACTCTATCCACGGCTCCATTTCTGTATTCTGCTCTCTCCCCCTGGGCAACCTCATTCACACCCATCACTTCAGTTAGCACATATGTACTGATTGGCCGAGATCGATGCCTCAGCCAGACCTTTCTCCCGGACTCCACGATGCTCTTCACTCTCTGCCTCCTGGATTTCTGTGTCCTCTTACCCCAAACTAAGCATGTCCAGACCACTCATTCTCTTGCGTCTGAAACCCATTCTTCACCCATTCCCTGCTTTTGTGGGTGACCCCGTAGACCTGGCACTGCCCTTCCTGAGAGAACTATGCAGTTCCCAGGCCCACAGGCCTCCCCACACCTTGGTTGCTCTTCAATCCTCACTGACCTGTTCTTGCAACATGTACTCTCTCTCATGATCCCGGGCCTTTGCTCCAGTTGGTGGCATAACCAATAGTTAAATTTCAGGCCATGCAGTACTCCGTGGGGTCCCTCACACCTCATTCCTGACTGACTCCTGTGCCTTTTTTAGGTACCTCATTGTCAGGCTTCCCAGTTATCTTGCTCTCCAACAACACAATCTGTTCTTCTTCTAGCCACCTCTGATCCCCAGAGTGGACATAGTGGCTGGCACTATGTAAACCTACCTGAGGGGCTGTGGAAGAAATGATGGGCTTTCTAGAGGGACCAAGGGAGAGCCCAGTAAAGCGAGATGGGGAGAGCCTGTGTGGGCCTGATGGCAGCCTTTCTCTCCTCAGGCTGTGGAGGAACTGCTGGAATCTCTGGACCTGGAAAAGAGCAGCTGTTGCATGGGCCTGAGTCGGGTAAGTGGCCTGCAGGCGGGCAGCCAGGTGCTTACTTCCTGGTGGCCCTCACGGATGACTGGACCTCCCTCCCCATTCTGCTGCTCAGTCAGACTTCCACATCTCCGTGTCCTTTCTGGGTCTCATTCCCTAGCTACTACTAACCACTCAGGAGCTAGAAGCCAGCGTGTACATTTTCCAGTTTCGGCAAACATTACTTTCTTGCCAGGATAGCTGACTGGTTCTGGACTGTAAAACCTCTGTGATGTCAGAGGGAGTGGGTTGGAACATGATCCTGAATTTGGCCCTTGTGGGAAATGGGAAACAGGAGAGTTGGGTTTGGAGAGAGGGGGTTGGGCTTTCAGGGAGGGGACTACCAAGGTACCAAAGAGCTGAGCCTCCACCATCTGCCCACAGGCCAAATTCCTCATCTAAATGGAATGTGTAGCATAAAAGGCAGGCATACCTGGCCCTGGATCCATACCAAAGGGTCTGCTGAACTGTCTCCCTACGGCAGGGAGCCCTTGGATAGGCTGTGCTCAAATATGCTTTGGAAGGCTGAGGCTGGTGGATCTCTGTGAGTTCAAGGCCAGCCTGGTCTATAGAGCAAGTTCCAGAACAGCCAGAGTGTTACACAGAGAAACCCCATCTCAGAGAAACAAAGCAAAAATTCAAATGTGCTCTGGTGACTGGCATGGAGGAAGGAAAAGACAGCCAGAGAAAACGTCATGAACGTTCCTGTCAGCAGAGGGGAAAGGGACCCTGGTCCCAGCGCCTCCTGCAGGGTCCTGTGTCCTGTCTGCAGGCTGCTGCGTCAGCTCTCCTTTTCTTACCCTACTTTGTCTTCCCTGTTCTTGGCTGTCTCCAAGGTCCTCAAGTCTCATCTGTCCTTGGTTTCCTGTGCTCTAGTCTTGGTTCTCCTTCCGTATTCTGTGCTCCTTTCCACCCCTTTGGTGTCTTTTTCTTGCTCTGGTCTCTACTTTGTCTATGACATTTGGCTCTCCTTTCTCTCCGGTCACCCTCCACAACACACACTCACACACACACCACACACACACACACAACATACACTCACACACACACCATATACTCACACACCACACCATACACTCACACATCACATCATACACTCACACATACACATCACACTCACACCATACACCCACATACCACACACTCACACACACACCATACACTCACACACACATCACACTCACACCATACACTCACACACCACACCATACACTCACACACCACATCATACACTCACACACACACATCACACTCACACCATACACCCACACGCCACACACATTCACACACTACCATCCTCACACCATACACTCACACGCCACACACACTCATACACACACACCATCCTCACACCATACACTCACAACACACCATACACTCACACACACACACACCACACCATACACTCACATACACCATATACTCACACACACACCATATACTCACACACACACCACACTCACACCATACACTCACACACATCATACACTCACACACACCACACACATACCACACCACACTCACACACACACCATACACTCACGCACACACACCACACACATTTCACACACACCACAGACTCACACATACACCACACACACACCATTCTCACACCACACACACACCACCCTCACACCACACACTCACACATACATACACTCATACACCACACACACACTACACTCACACACACACCACACGTACCATAGAGTCAACACACACATACACACACACAAACACCCTTTTTCTGAGACTCAGAGGCAGCGGCTGGGCTGCCTACAGTCAAAACCACTCCTAGCTGCTCAGTGTCTCAGGTTAGTTCACACCCAGGCTTTTCTGTGAGTCCTGCCCCACTAGCAGGCTGGACCACTGCTGGCTGGTACTGGGACCGACACTCCTCCAAGCCAGTTCCCAGGTTCCCAGACACATCTCAGGCAGGAACAGGCCTGGACAGGTTGGTCTTCTTCTGGCCACCTCTTAGACCTCGGCAGTCCTGATTCCTTCCAGGTTCCAAGCTGAGGCAGGTGAGCCATGGGGCCTGTTGGTACTCTGGAAAAGAGGGCAAGGTTGAATGTTTGCTTTGAGATGAAAAGCATTAGCTTTGCAGGCTGCCCTTAGCACTGCATGGTGAACAAGGACAGGGTGTTTATAATGCTTCAGTGGAGAGGCCTCACTAGAGGCCACTGGCCCTGAGAGGTCAGGCAAAGACTCTGGGAATCTGAGAGCCTCCTGACACTGTAAAATTGGCATTAATGGGTACTTTAAAAGGAGGTGACCATAGTCTTTCACCTAATACTCAAAATAATCCTAAATTCTTTTCTGTATGCATGTAAATGTGTGTTCATTTATTATTATTAATTATTTTTGTTACATTTTCTTAGAGAGTGGGGGTGTGGGTATGTATGAGCCTCTGTGTATCAGAGGCTGGCTCATTTGTTACCCCTTCTACAGTGTAGGTGCTGTGGATCAAACTCAGGTCCTCAGGCTGAGTAACATGTGACCTGACGTACTGAGCTGCTTCATCAGACCCCTTCACCTTAATTTTTTGAGACAGAATCTCTTACTGATTTGGAAACCCACTGACCGGCTAGTCTGGCTAGCCAGCAAGCTCTAGGATCCCCCTTTCTCTGTCCCCAACCCAGTCCCCAGTACTAGGGTTACAGACAGATGTGATCACACCTGGCTTTTATGAGTGCTGGGGATCTGAACTCAGGTCCTTGGCTTGTGTAACAGGCACTTCACAGGGTGAGCTGTCTCCTTAGCTCTCGTATAAAGGGCTCCTAACTCCTAATGTTGAAGAGGTTTGACGCTTTAGATCATTCTGTGTGTGGGCAGGGGTAGGGGACAATGGGTTTTCTGTGTACCTCAGGCTGCCCTGGACCTCGATGTGTAGACCAGGGTGGCCCCAAACTCAGAGACCTACCTGCTGCCTCCTGAGTTCTGGGATTAAAGGCATGCGCCTCTGCCTCCACCACCACCCCCTGCCCTTGACAGTTCTCTGAGCCATTCTGTCTCCTTGGCCAGTACTCCCCCTGCCTCACCCCCACCTTCCCACCCCTTCACCCTGCTTCCCTGTTTGCTAACCTCGCATATTTGCTTGACCTAGGAACAAACTGGCTATCCCTTCCCTTAGTGGCTTACTCACATATATATTGCTGGAAACTGAGGTGTGAGTCAGACTTAAGATACACAGGAAATCACACTTTGCCAGCTTGTAGGATCTGGGGCAGCATCCCAAGGACTGAGCTGGCTCTTTTTCCAAGGCTAGACTTAGAAGATGAGGCTTCTGTGAAGTCACCAGATGGACCGTTTTCATTGGGTTTAGGCTCTCTTCCTCCTTCTTCCCTGAAGGAGACTCTGGGATCCTTCCCCTATAAGGACAATATTGATTTCCCATTTCTCTCCCACAGAAGGGAATTTCATTTTCTTTCCTTCTTAGATGTATTGCTTTCATGTGTATATGTGTATATGTATGTGTGTGCCATGTATATGTGTGTGTGCCATGTGTATATGCATATATGTGTGTGCCACGTGTATATATGTGTGTGCCATGTATATATGTGTGTGCCATGTGTATATATGTGTGTGCCATGTATATATGTGTGTGTGCCACGTGTATATATGTGTGTGCCATGTGTATATATGTGTGTGCCATGTATATATGTGTGTGTGCCATGTGTATATATGTGTGTGCCACGTATATATGTGTGTGTGCCACGTGTATATATGTGTGTGCCATGTGTATATATGTGTGTGTGCCGTGTATATGCATATGTGTGTGTGTGCTGTGTGTATGTGTGTGTACCATGTTTGTGTGTGTGTGTGTGTGTGTGTGTGTGTGTGTGATGTGTATAAAGGTGCTAACAGAGGCCAGGAGAGGGCATCAGGTCTAGAGTTACTGGTGCTGATACTGGTGCTTTGAACCAAATTCAGGTCTTCCTGAAGAGTAAGTAGAAGTCTTAAATGCTGAGCCATCTCTCCAGACTGTCTTTCTTTTTAAGGATAAATTACATTTATTTACTTGTTTCTTTATTTATGGATGCGTGCATGCCATGGTGGTACACATGCTGTGGTGGTCAAGATAAGTTGAGGTGGTCAGTTCTCTCTCACCATGTGCATCTTGGGGACTAAACTCAGATGGTCAGGCCTGGCAGCCTAGTCATCTCACTGGCTCTAAAAAGGCGATTTTTTTTTTCTTTTTTCTTTTTGGTGCTTTGTACCAGGTCAGGGTATGTATATACCTTGTGTCTCTTTGGCTTCTTAAGGACACCAGAATCATCATCACCCAACCCCACATCGCTTACAAGGCCAACACTCAGGGCAGCAAAAAATGAGAGGAACAGCTGGGCATAGGGTGCTGAGCAGGTTCCCACACATCTGTCTTCAACCCCCAAACCTGTATGACAGGTCCTTTGCTGAGGCCAGTTCACGCCCACCTCAGCAGCCTCTTCTTGAGAGTGTGAAACCTGGGGGTAGGGGTGGGGCACTGACAGGAGAGAGGAGGTGATGGAATGAAGCTGAGCAGGCGGAGCAGAGGGCAGAAGCTCCGCCCCGACTCTAGTCTGCTCCTCATGCAGCTTCTTAGATCCTCTCACACCTCCACACACATCTTACTCTTCACCGATCCCAGGTAGCTGAAGCTGTGCTTGGGCCCTGCCGTGCGTGGGCCGTGGCACTGGGCATAGTGACAGCATCATGGCCATGGCCCAAAGGCCCCTCCCCCTTGGTTAGCCAGTGAGTACTTCCTGTTCCTCTTTGCCCCAGGTATCTTCTCTGTGCCCAGTCATTTCTCCTTTGAAGTCATCTCACTCCTCCAGACACAAAGCCTTCCACCTGGGCCTGGCCCTCCCACAGCAACCCTGCTAGGGCACCTCCCCTCTGCTCTTGGGCAAGTGGATTTTCAGGCTCTTCCTGAACCAGGGTCCTCACTGCCTAGCCTGCTGGCTCCCTATGCCAGCTGCCTGTCCCTCTGGCACTTCATCTTGTTTCTCTTTACTGCTCCAGCCCAGTCTCTGGCTTTTACCAGGCTGCTTCTCCGACAGGTGTTCTTCCGGGCAGGCACGTTGGCACGTCTGGAAGAGCAACGGGATGAGCAAACCAGCAGGCACCTGACCCTGTTCCAAGCAGCATGCAGGGGCTACCTCGCCCGCCAGCATTTCAAGAAGAGAAAGGTGTTGCTCTGGGGATACCCCAGCCTTGGTGGCACAGCAGAGTACCAGTGTCGGGGGGTGGCATGCAGGATACATGCCGGGGAGGCCAAGCAGTTACCATTATCTGAGAAGGAGGTGGGAGGCATGCTTGATGCCTAGCAGTGTGGACATGCGCCCTGGCCAGGGAGTTGTGTTGCAGGCGTGGGGCGTGCGGGGAGGAGGGCCCAGGCAAAGGTGGGCTCTGGTTCATGGGCTGCTCTATGAAGATTAAGGAGCTGTGTCAGCGACTCCTTTTCTTATTAGCAAGTCCATAAAACAGCCAGCCCTGCCGCCTCTTGTGTTTCAGCAAGATTAGGTTTTATAGCATAGCTAGGCCAGGGTGCTGGAAATAATCAGGCAGCAAATAAAGCAGATGAAATTATTCCTAATGATGGTGGGATGTGAGTGCCCCATGCTTAGCTCCCAGGGCTACCCACCCTGTGAGGGGTGAAGTGATGTGGGGGCCAAGGTGGGAAGGGTCCTGGGGAGAGCTGACACAGGGGTTGGGCTGGTGGTGGGAAATGGCTTGGCCAAGGGAACTGAGCATCTATCATGCACCCCAACTGCAGATCCAAGACCTGGCCATCCGCTGTGTGCAGAAGAACATTAAGAAGAACAAAGGGGTGAAAGACTGGCCCTGGTGGAAGCTCTTCACCACCGTGCGGCCCCTCATCCAAGTTCAGCTGTCGGAAGAACAGATCCGCAACAAAGACGTGCGTGACTTCTGGAGCTGCCGGGTCCTGGGAGGAGCCCCATGTATATAAGGGTCTTGATGGCTTGAATCTTAGGATTATTAGTTGAAAGAACTGGTCTCGTTGAACTATGGCCATCAAGCAGATGGCCTTCTGGAGTGCTGTGTGGGCGCTAGGTAGCTTCTTAGGATAAAAGCGTAGGCATTTGCTGCTTATGAAGGAGGGTCTGGGGTCAGGAGTCCTGGAAGCCAGATGTTTCTGCCCTTAAGTCCTCAGGGGACAGACCTGGGGTCTTCACCCCTCATAGCACTTCACTGTCTCCTGCTCCCCGCAGGAGGAGATCCAGCAGCTGCGCAGCAAACTTGAGAAGGTGGAGAAAGAGCGGAATGAGCTTCGGCTCAACAGTGACCGGCTGGAGACCCGGGTGAGTGACTCCAGTCACCAATCACTGGCCCACTGTCCCAAATCGCCCTGGCCGGCCCCTAAGCCCTGCTGTTCTGACCGAGTGAGGCGCTGCTTCAGCTGTTGCTCCCCCCCCCCCCCCCAGATCTCAGAGCTGACATCGGAGCTGACTGATGAGAGGAACACTGGGGAGTCTGCCTCCCAGCTGCTGGATGCCGAGACAGCGGAGAGGCTCCGAGCTGAGAAGGAAATGAAAGAGCTACAGGTAAGGGCAGGGCTGAGGTAAAAGAGCAGGCTAGTGACCGCCAGCCACACTTTGCTTCCCCAAGACCACTTGGCACCTCCTCTTCTACCCCCGCTCCCGTCTGCCTGGGGTAAGCGTGTGGCCCGTGTGGTTCAGAGCATTGGGTGTGACAGGAAAGGGGAGGGTGTGCAAGGCTTACAAGTTGTCTCCTTCAGACCCAGTACGATGCACTGAAGAAGCAAATGGAAGTTATGGAGATGGAGGTGATGGAGGCCAGGCTTATTCGGGCAGCAGAGATCAATGGGGAGGTGGATGATGATGATGCAGGTGGGTCTGAAGTGGAGGAGGTAGGCGGGCGGAAGCCTGAATGGCAAGCCCTGCCACCCACCCTTGGGTGATCACACACCCTGCCCAGACTTGTCTCCCCTGTATGAGCTGTTTTAATACTAAAAATACAATAAATGGATGAGAAAGTCGAGTTGCTAAAACCAGGCATGGTGATACATGCTTATAATCCCAAGGTTCAAGGTCACGAACCACACAATAATCTTTTTTTTTTTTTTTTTTTTTTAAAAACTTTATTTGTTTATTATTTATTTGCCTTGGTGTTTGCCTGGAACTGGAACTACAGACAGTTGTTAGCTGCCATGTGGGTGCTGGGAATCGAACCCGGGTCCTCTGGAAGAGCAGACAGTGCTCTTAACCACTGAGCCATCTCTCCAGCCCCCCCACACAATAATCTTAAGGACAGCCTGGGATACATGAGATCTTATCTCAAAAACCAAACAAACACAAACCTCAAAACCACAGTATTAAGGTGCTGAAAACAAACAGGTCGAGCCATGGTCCTAGAGGCCCCCAGGGAGAAGACAGCATGTCCCCTCCCCATCACACTCTCTAGCCTTTCCCCTGGCAGTGGATCTTTCCAGCCATCATTTCAGAAACACTCCCTCTAGCCGCCTCCACCTGCCCTCCTTCCTGCCCCTCTTCTTCTGTCCCCTGCCCCTTCCTGGGGACTCTCGGTGATTCTGAACGGAGCTGTCCTTCTCTCCCCGACGTCCCCAGGGGGAGAGTGGCGGCTGAAGTATGAGCGAGCCGTTCGGGAGGTGGACTTCACCAAGAAGAGGCTGCAGCAGGAGTTGGAAGACAAAATGGAAGTGGAGCAGCAGAGCAAGAGGCAGCTGGAGCGTCGGGTGAGGCTGGCCAGGGACCCGAGGCCTGTACCCGAGGGCTGGGGCTCCGCAAACGAGCCAGAGGCAGGCAGGCAGGCCCTGGGGGAACGGGCTGTGTTAGCCAGTCCTGAGGAGGCAACGAGGAACTTGCGTAGGGTAGCAGCTCCTAGGTCCTGGCGATGTCGCTGGCCTTGTCCTCCGCCCTGCTGACCGTGCACCCCGTGTCCTCCTCCAGCTCGGGGACCTGCAGGCAGATAGTGACGAGAGTCAGCGGGCTCTGCAGCAGCTCAAGAAGAAGTGCCAGCGGCTCACAGCTGAGCTGCAGGACACCAAGCTGCACCTGGAGGGCCAGCAGGTCCGAAACCATGAGCTGCAGAAGAAGCAGAAGAGGTGGGTGGTCCAAAGCCTCGCCCGTGCACAGGCTCACTTCTGATGTCTCGGAAGGACTCAGGCCACGTCTACCTGGAAGGTCATTCAAGCCTCTCTTCACATGTGTTCCACTCCCCGTGACCCGCCATCTGTCCCAAACCAAAGAGGACAGTCTTTAGCCCAGTCCAGAACCACTGAGTCCCGGCTCCTGCCCCTCACCCGCCCCTCTCTGCTTTCACGTGCCTCCACTACACAAACACTCTCCTGACTAATGTCATTAAACTACCGTGCCACTTCCATCTCATTATGGTAATGACACAAAGGAGGGGGGTGGCCCTCACAGGAGAAAATCCAATCTAAATTAATTTCCCTGGTTGGGAATGGGATGCCTTCATTAGCAGCACGAGGGGCCCACACACCCTGGGAACAGCGGGGTGCCCCAGGGAGGAGGAACAGATCCCCTCTGCCAGCTTCCAGGAAAGGTACCAATTACCTTCATGAAGAGCAACCTCGGCCCGTGACCCTGGGAGTGAGGGGCAGAGCGGAGCCCCCACTTCTCCCAGTAATGAATTACCTGATGTGACCCCGCGTCACCTTCCTGGCCAACTGCTTCTTGTTACTCTGAGGAGAACAAGGTGGTCTGAAGGTTTTTCTGTCCCTCCCAGGACAGCCAAGCAGTCCACTTTCCCTGTTGTCTAACCTCACTCTGTCCTTCTTCCTAAAGATGGCACTCTTAACAGGAACCCCTCCTTCATGAGCACCCCATAACAGCGCCAGTTTGACCTAGTTACCATGTCACGGTGCTCCCTGCTGAGCAACTTATTAGGTTTTGGCTGCCCGGGGTTTCTTCCTTTTTTTTTTTTTTTTTTTTTTTTTTCCCTGCTGTGGGACAGGGAGGGGTGCTGTGGAGTTTCCACAGGAACCTGATTAGCTGTGAGAGGGATTTCAGCAATTTGCTCCCGATGTAGAGTTACTGGGCGGGAAACGGAAGGCTGGGAAGCGGTAAAGGGTAGCTCCTGATGAGTGCCTCATAGAGCACATTGCCAGCTGGGCCTGGCGGGAATGCTGTCCAGCCCTGGTGGTGACCCTGGGACTGAGGTGGGTGGTACTGCCCAGAGGCATATGGCAGAGGCAGCGTAGATGCCAGCAGCTGGACCTACAGTTGCAGACTTGAGCATAGAGTGAGTTGTAGGAAGAGAACATTATTTCTGCTCATGCTGATGCATCCTGCTCTTATCTGGGCATCTTATTCTTAGGCTGTTGGAGAAGGTAGACTTGTCCCCTGAGACAGGCTTTGGGGTGCCTCTTCCCCAGAAGCAGTGTGTGGGACCCTCTTTCCCGCTTGATGAAGCACTGTTCACCCGGTGCCTCAGTGGTCTGACCTAAGGGCCCCAAATTCTAATTCCATGTCACCAAGGTCCCAAGTTCTAACTGTATGAGCTGCTGCCGTCTCCCACGTCTGTCTGTCTGTGGCACCACTTCCTGGCACTTGCTGAGTGCTGGAGACCTAGACCTGGTCCTTCTCTGATGGGGCTGTCATGCTCCCACACAGGTTTGACAGTGAGCTTTCCCAGGCACATGAGGAGACCCAGAGGGAGAAACTTCAGCGGGAGAAACTTCAGCGGGAGAAGGACATGCTCCTGGCTGAGGCTTTCAGCTTGAAGCAGCAGATGGAGGTACCAGGGCTGACCCTCATCCATGTTGGTCTCCCTCACAGTCTGGGGACAGGCCCACACCCACCTCACCTTCCCTTTTGCTCTAGGAAAAAGACATGGACATTGCAGGGTTTACCCAGAAGGTTGTCTCCTTGGAGGCTGAGCTTCAGGACATTTCCTCTCAAGAGTCCAAGGATGAAGCTTCTCTGGCCAAGATCAAGAAGCAGCTCCGGGATTTGGAGGCCAAGGTCAAGGATCAGGAAGAGGAGCTGGATGAACAGGCGGGGAGCATACAGATGCTGGAACAGGTACCAGAGGGTTGGCCAAAGGAGGGATGAGGTGCAGCGGGAAGTATCACCACCCTCACCGTTAACACAGGGCACTGGTGGGCAAAGGGCAAGGTCCACGCTCACTCATTCATTCTCTCAGTCATTTGTTCACCTCCTCATAAAGTGTTGTGTGAGGACTTGGTCTGAACCAGCCACAATGTGAAGACAGTTATTTGCCATAGAGCTTTTCACAAAAGCAGATCTGGGTTGGACTTGGTGAGGAAAAAAATGAGAAGATAATGCAGCCAGAGGGCCAGGAGCCAACCCAGCATGTGACTGAACAGCCAAGTCAGTTCAGGGGACCTAGTCACCTACCCAGGAAGGGAAAGTTTGAAGAGCATCTCCTGAGCCTTGGCCAGGCCTTTAGTAAGGAGGCAGAGCTACCCTGGAGAAGCTGACTGCCAGGGGCAGTGAGCAGGCAAAGCGAACTGTGATGGAGAGTCTGTGCTCCTGAACATGAGAGGGAGAAGCCACACGTCCTGACTCCCAACCCACAGGCCAAGCTGCGTCTGGAGATGGAGATGGAGAGAATGAGACAGACGCATTCCAAGGAGATGGAGAGTCGGGATGAAGAGGTGGAGGAGGCCCGGCAGTCATGTCAGAAGAAGGTATGGCATCTGGGCCCCTGGGCTCTTCCTAGGCTGGTGTAAGGACCTGTTCTTCATTGCTGCTTTGAAGTGAGGGTTTGTTTTTCCACATCATCCCCCTGTATTCTGCATTCTGGACCAGCATTTCCCCCTCTTAGGACTGAGGCCTGGCCTAGGCTGTGCCTTTTTTACCTGTAGAAAACCTTGGGTTCTTAAAAACAAACAAAAAAAACCCCATGGTTTCAGGCTGGAGAGATGGCTCAGAGGTTAAGAGCTATTCTTCCAAAGGTCCTGAGTTCAATTCCCAGAAACGATCCATAATGAGATCTGGTGCCCTCTTCTGGCCTGCAGGCATACATGCAGGCAGAACACTGTATGCATAATAGGTAAATAAGTCTTTAAAAAAATAAAGCGGGGTGGGGGGGACCATAGTTCCTTGCCTTCTGTACCCTTCCATGCCTGTAAGTCAGCAGCCCAGCTGGACAGGCCCCCACCCTCCTCACTCTGTATGAAGTCTACTGTGGCTGTAGTAGCTGCTTGTGGCCTGAGGTCCCCTCCAGCACTCACACCTCTTTGGGTCACTCACATTCAGTCCTGCTGCAGGGTTCTGGGCTGGGACAGCATGGGAAGGGACTATTGTCCTACACACAGAGGACAACAGCCTCTGTCCCCATGACTCTGCAGCTAAAACAGATGGAGGCACAGCTTGAGGAGGAGTATGCGGATAAGCAGAAGGCCCTGCGGGAGAAGCGGGAGCTGGAGAGCAAGCTCTCCACGCTCAGTGACCAGGTGCGTGAGAACCCTGTGCCACCTGAGACTGGGGATCTTGACGACAGAAAGGCAGGCATGAGTTGGTGCTCTGTAGCACATACCATATCACATGAGGGCCTCATCCATCACCCAGACCTTTCTCATTAGCCAGCATGATCATGACATGCCCTGGAGAGCATCCTTGCTCATTTTGGAGAATGTGAGGATGAGCAGTCAGCTTGGGAAGTACTCAAGGAAGTCCCATGGTGGAGCTCAGTGCCTTCCTGGATGGTATTCCCCCAGGTGAACCAGCGCGACTTTGAATCAGAGAAGAGGTTGAGGAAAGACCTGAAGCGCACCAAGGCCCTGCTGGCAGATGCCCAGATCATGCTGGACCACTTAAAGAACAACGCCCCCAGCAAGAGGGAGATTGCCCAGCTGAAGAACCAGGTATCATGCTCAGCTGCATCGACTGGGTTCAGGGGCAGCTGGGAAGCTTGTTTATCCATTTATCCCCTCCACTGCTTGTTCCCCTTGATGCCTCTTAAGTCCCTGACAAGGAAGATGGCTGGAATGTGGGGAGAAAGCCATCCATAAGCTAGATTCCCCAAGGTCTGTGTATGGCCTATAGCATGACTGCCAGGCCCTAGGGTGATGTGGACGGCATGTGCATACTGGAGGAGAGGACAGTGTGAGCACCGCAGCACAGCTATGGCTCTTAGACTGCCTTTCATGAAGGAAAAGAAGGAGCAACGGGAAGGAGGCATCTTAGGACAGGGAGAGTGCCTGGGCCCCTTCTCCCCTGTGAGCCCGTGCCCTGCACAGCACAGAGCATGGCTGACGTGTCTCTCCTGGGCGGGGGTGGCTCTGTGTCCAGCTGGAAGAGTCGGAGTTCACCTGTGCAGCATCTGTGAAAGCCCGGAAAGCAATGGAAGTGGAGATGGAGGATCTGCACCTGCAGATTGACGATATCACCAAAGCCAAGACGGCGGTGAGGGGCGGGGCACAAAGAGGGCGGGGCAAAGAGGGCGGGGCAAAGAGGGCGGGGCTGGGCACTGACAGAGCTGACCCATGCCAGGGACTGCAGTCACCTACACAGATCCTTTCATGCCAAGGATGTCTGCAGGGCAGAGCCTCATCCTCAGCTTTACCCACACACACACACACTCAGAGCCATCTTGAGAAGAGGGAGGGCTGGTAGGAGAGGGAACCAGCTTGGGTGCACATCTCCCTGTTTAAACACCTGCCTCTGGGAGCTTGGCCGCAGGCCCTGGAACCATAAATAAAGGCAGCTAATGTGGCTGAGGGGTGTAAACAGGTGCCTGGAGATTAGCAGAAGCACAGATAAGAGGCTAGGATGGCTGGGCTTTCTTTCCCTCCCCTGCCCAGCCCACTGACAAGCCCAAGCGGCAGCTAATTAGAGCTTTTATTTAATACCTCCCATTTAATTCCCCACCTCTCCCACGGCCCATCCATTGGCTGAGTGTTCACTCTGTGGGATGTGGCCATCATCAGTACCTCCTCAAGCCAGGAATGGGGCAGGGGAGGAGCCTGAGTTTGGCTGCTGGCTTCATGGCCCCTAGCTAGTCACCCTGCCGCTGAGAGATGCCAATCTCACAGGCCTGATTTATCTTGTGACATTTGTGCTCTTCAGCAGTTTCCAGGTGAGTAATTCAAATTCCTTAATTGTGTTAAAAAAGGCTGTTATAAAATTACCATTTTATTTAAATCTGAGTTAATAAATTTCTGGTGGAGGCTTCCCCAGTTCCCCACAGCCCAGTAACAAGATGGATGGGGCAGAGAAGGCACTAAGGCAGTCATTTTGGTTTGGAATTACAGGCTAATAGATTCATCCATTTCCTAAAGCAGCCAGTACCTGTCTCTTTCCCTCCCCCAAGGCCAGGTGAGCTGGATGACCCAAGAGTGAGCCTTCCCCAGGGCAAACAAAATCCAAGCCAGGGGATGTCACCAGCTTGAAAGGTTCTCTGAGGCCTGATGTGGGCAGAGTGCATGCTGGTCAGGCTGATGCACCAGGATGATGGGTCATTTGTTAGGAACAGAATTTGTACCTTCTCATTAGCCTTGAAAGAGCTGCCAGGAAGCAACTGCCATTTACATATAGAAGCCCAGGGTCTGCCTGTCCCACACAGATATCTCAGCCCCTCACCTCCCTGCCCAGAATCCATCCAAGAACTTCACTGGTTCTGAAACCCACTCCAACACATCACCATGTCCCTACCCTACCACCCTACCTAGGAGAGGTAGCATGGGGTGGGGCAGGTTTGGACTTGCCACCCCAGGGCCTGAAGACACAGGCCTGATGCCCTACCCCTGCTTATGTCCAGTTGGAGGAGCAACTGAGTCGCCTTCAGCGTGAGAAAAATGAGATCCAGAACCGGCTGGAAGAGGATCAGGAGGACATGAATGAACTCATGAAGAAGCACAAGGCAGCTGTGGCCCAGGTACCCCGTCAGGGATGACGTCATAGCTCCTGTCCTCTGGGCCACTCCAGAGATCCCCAGCTGGGATGACGTCATAGCTACCGTCCTCTGGGCCACTCCAGAGATCCCCAGCTGGGATGACGTCATAGCTACCGTCCTCTGAGATATGTAGCCCTGTCTATCCCGGAACTCACTGTGTAGACCAGGTTGCCCTTGAACTCACACCTGCCTCTGCCTCTTAAGTGCTAGATTGAATGTGTGCACCGCCCACACCTGGCTCTAAACACTTCTTTGTGAGTCTAGGTGCTCTGATCCTCAATAGATAGGGGCTCAATTTCTGATTGGGGACCCTTCTCCCCATCCTTCCCCTCCTTCCCAGGCCACCCGAGACATGGCACAGTTGAGTGATCTCCAGGCTCAGCTAGAAGAATCCAACAAGGAGAAACAGGAGCTACAGGAGAAGGTAGGTGCCATGGGTGCCCTTGGGGGTGAGCGGTCAGCCTTGATCTCCTAGTATGGAGGGTGTTTCTCTCTACCATCAGTTAGCCACAGAGCAGTGTGAACTGGCAGGGAGAGCTAGGCTTGGAGCCATATCACCATGGTAGATGTTTTGGCTTCGGCTACCTCACTTCACATTTCTCTTCTCTCTCTGGCCCGTAACACTCTTCTCCCTCTCAAAGAGCAGTATCAGTGCCAAGAATAGGGACAGGTGGGGAATGCCTCTGCTGGGGGAGGAGAGGGGGGGCTCCTCACACCCTCCTCTGTGCCTCCCTCCCTCCCTCCCTCCCTCCCTCCCTCGGCCTTGTAGTCGCCATGGTGATGCTGCCTATCCCAGACTTGCCACTGCCCTCCCCTTCTGGGTTTGTTCTGCACTCAGTTCCTCCTTCTCTTGTCCCACCCCTAGCTACAAGCCCTTCAGAGCCAGGTGGAGTTCCTGGAGCAGTCCATGGTGGACAAGTCCCTCGTCAGCAGGCAGGAAGCGAAGATCAGGGAGCTGGAAACACGCCTGGAGTTCGAGAAGACCCAAGTGAAGCGTCTGGAGGTGGGTTCGGTGCCTCCCTGCAAGCCCAGCAGAGCCACCCCACCCCGGTGGCCAGAGGCACGCATGCTCTGAAGGAAGGGCTGTGCCAGCCGAGCCAGGGACACTCCTCAGAGTCCTCTGCCAGGCTGCCAGGCCAGCTGACAGGGCGGGAGCTCCCCTCCGCCTGCCCGCCCGCTCTCTGGGCCCCGCAGAGCCTGCCTGTTTTACATTCTGTACCCGTGCTCCCTTTCTGCCAAGGGACCAGAGCGGCTTAGCTTTTCGTCTTCATATTTTCCTCCGCCACGAGCTCCCGCTCACTCACTCTCTGGTAGGGTCATAAATATGCAGCAGATGGTACCGCTGCTCACGGGCTGGAGTCTGTCCTCCCCCTCCACACCTCCCCCCTAGTCACCTTTGCTCTTCCTCTGTTCCCCCCCCCTCCTTCCTCTCCCAATGTCCTCTTCACTTCTTCCCTCCCCCTGCTCTCTCCCAGCCCTCCTCCCGTGCTTGGTCTCTGCATCAGGCTCTGATTCCCCCTTCCCACACTGGCCTCTCCACGCCCCACCTCTGCCCCTTCCTCCTCTGGTCCCTGGTACCCAGCATGCTCCAGCCCTCCTTGGGTAAAGAGAGGCATCAGGACTGTGTCTGACTGTTCCCCTGTGGCCTGGGCTTGAAGCTCTTGTTCTGAGTTTGTGGACACCTGTCCAAACATCATCAGGCCTGCCTGGGGTGTGGTCACTGTGGTGGATGAGGAACTTCTCGGTTGCCCCTTCCCCTGGCCGGTCCTGTCAGCAGAGCAGGCTATAGGAGAGGTGGGAGCAGGTGGGCAGCAGAGGGCATTACCAGCCATGATGCAGGAAAGAAGCATGACAGACCTCCAGACACAGAAAACCAGAGGGAACCTAATAGCATGTTTTCTGCTCCCAGGACCTCAGGGCAGTGCGTCGCATTTCAGTTCCCATGTCACAAACAGGAAAGGGTTCATGCGGCAGAAGGAATCACTGACTGTAGATGAAGGCTGTCCCTTCCAGATTTGTCACCTTACTTTTCTCTCAGGGGAATCCCTCCCCTGAGATTCCCTTCTACTCAGAAAGGCAATATAGTGGTTTGTCCTGAGTGACCGTGTGGCCTGGGCCTGTCACTTCACACACCAAGGTGGAGGTAGTTAGTGTCAGAACTACACTGGACCCTGACCCAATCCTCCCTCACACGCTGCCTCCACTCCAAATCATCTCCTGCTTAGGACCCTCCAGCCTGGCAGGGAAAACATGTCCATTCTTTCTGAAGGAGACAGATTCATGAGGCTGAGAGAGACAGCTCTGCCTGCCTCTCTTCATCAGGCACTCAAAGTGGAGCCAGTCACCTCTGAACACGGGCTGTAGCTTCGGAGTTCAGCATCCCTGACGAGCATGGAGACAATTATGACAGGCCAGCCTCTGCCCAGAGCCTGCCCGAGTCTCTGCAGTAACAAGCATAAACACGACCTTTCCTCTTCCAGACTGTCTTCCTTAGTGTTCCAAAGACCTCGGGGTACAGGTGTCACCTTCCCCACTGACAGCAAAGCTTGCGGGCTAAGGACACAGATTAGGTGGTAAATGCCTTACCCTGCACAGATGAGGACCTCAGTTCACACAGCACAGGTCTGGAGAGATGGCTCAGCAGTTAAGAGCACAGGCTGTTCTTCCAGAGGACAGGGGTTCAATTCCCAGCACCCACATGGCCAGTTACCAGGGATAAGACACCTTCATACACACATACATGCAGGTAAAACTCAAAAGCACTTAAAATAAAAATAAGTAAGAAAAAATAAAATACGAATAAAAGCGAGATGTAGTGCCCTTGCTTGTCATTCTAGCACTGGGGACAATGACAGGAGAGTCACCAGGGTTTACCCACCAGCCAGCTAGCCTCCTTGGTGAACTCTGGGTGGTGGGTGTCACCTAGGGAATAATACAGGCTGACTTCTGGCCTGCACACACAGGAAGACACAAAAGGGCTGGAGTGGGGACAGGAAGGAGTTAAAAGTTCACTCCTGCACCTCTCAGCCATAGCTGAGCAGGGGGACCAGGGATTTTCTGCCCAGAGCCCCTCCGCCTGGCTGACAGGCTACCCGCTGGCCTTTCTTCTCATCCTGCTCACCCAGAGCCTGGCTAACCGGCTCAAGGAAAACATGGAGAAGCTGACAGAGGAGCGGGATCAGCGCGCCGCCGCCGAGAACCGGGAGAAGGAGCAGAACAAGAGACTCCAGAGACAGCTCCGGGACACCAAGGAGGAGATGAGCGAGCTGACCAGGAAGGAAGCGGAGGCCAGCCGCAAGAAGCACGAGCTGGTAATGTCCTCCTCCTCCAAGCTGGAGCCCCAGGCTCCAGCTGAGAACATGCCCACTTCACCCAGGCTGTGGGGAGCATTTCAGTCCCCAAGTCCTCATACATTTACCTCACCCTGGGTTCTGGTAGGGAACAGTTCACTCCCGAGGACAATCAAGAGAGTCAAGGGTGGCCTCAGAAGTCTCCATCAAGTGAAGGCCCCACCAGCCAGCCTTGAATAGGCCCTTTGGAGGCTCCGAGTAGCACCAGGGTAGCTCCTGCCTGGCAGCAAGTAACTTGCTCCAGGCTTCTTTAGAGATGCTAGGGGACAGTGTGCCCCTCCTGTACACGAGATCCTCCCCCCACTCCTAGGAGATGGACCTGGAGAGTCTGGAAGCCGCTAACCAAAGCTTGCAGGCTGACCTGAAGCTGGCGTTCAAGCGCATTGGGGACTTGCAAGCTGCCATCGAGGATGAGATGGAGAGCGATGAAAATGAGGACCTTATCAACAGGTAGGAGGTGGAGTCTGCATTGCAGGGGCAGGGGCAGAGGTCCTCTTCAACAGTGGAATCAGGGCGTGACAAGAGCAACCTCTGCCTTCCTTCCCAGAGCTAAGCTACCACGTCACCCTCCCAGTACTAGACCCACACGGAGAGACTGAGGGTGCTGGGGGTTAGGCGCCCTCCCCTCCTCCCATGCTCTCCTTCTGGAGCCTTCCAAAGCCCTAGCTCTGTATTGCCTGCTCCCTGTGAGTTATTCCCCCAGTTTAGCTGCATTTCCAATGGTTCCTGCCCTACTCTAGGGAGAGCAGAGATTTAAGGGCTGTGATGCCTGTTACAGTGCTAGAGATTTTCTCACGTAAAACCCATCCAGGGAATGGTTTTGGAGAATGAGAGAGATTTGTAGTCCTAGGCTGAGGAGAAAGTCACAAATCCAGAGGACCAGCAGTGCGGGAGTGGGGCTGGGACCTAGGTGGATCCCACAGCTCCCCACCTCCTGCTGCAGGGTCAGGTCCCATCATATGGGCAGGGCAGGGCAGGGCAGGGCAGCCCAGGAAGCTTGCTCCTTGGGAACACTGGCGCTGGCGGTGGCTCAGGCCTGCTTCTAAAGATTCTGTTACTTCTGCCTGACCTCAGCCAGCCAGCGCTCTTTTACTGAAGGAAAAAGCACGTATGAGGGTACTCCTTGGTGTGTCCATTGACTCCCCGCCCCCGCCATCTTCCAGCCTCTTTGTCCACCATTTTTTTCTGTTTTCAGTTTGCAGGACATGGTGACAAAATATCAGAAAAGAAAGAATAAACTGTGAGGACCAGAGCCATGTGTGCTCTTTGCCTGTCCCCATGGGTGTCTAACCATCCCTAACACAGGGTTTCCTGCAGGGTCCCTGCTGCATGTGGCTTGCAGGCCCAGCCTCACACTCTCCAGCTGGTCTCCAATGCTAACACCACTGACTGTCCTTAGGCTGAGATGAAAGGGCTGGCTGGGGTGTGTGGTCCCAGAAAGCCAAACTGACCCTCATAGCCTCTGTAGGCAGAATGAGGCTTCATCTGCCTGCCCAAGTCCCAGCCTCCCCTGCATAGGAACCAAGTGTGGCTACCACCCTGGCCTGTCTCTCTGGGGGTCCAGTGTTCAGGATACTTCTGTCTACATCCTTGGGCTCTTGGAACCCAAGCTGTCTGAAAGGAATGGGTCTGTCACCTTCCTTAGGCAGGTGAGGGTGAAGGTGAGGGGCATCCCACAGCTGCTTGTCTAGGGAAAGCATTCAGGCAGCTAATGTTGGGCAGCTCTGCGGCAGGGGAAGGGAACAGCAGGTTGTGGTTGTGTTTACTTAGCTCTCTGGGGGCACCTTGGGCAGTGGTGTTAAGAGAAGCATGTCTGTGCTGGTATTGTCTGTCAGGTGTGAGAGGCCTGCAGCATCCGCCCTTCTCTGTTCCCCCATCCTGGTGAGGGGAGCTGCAAAGTGGTGCTGATATGCAAGGCCTTCAGGCGGATTTGCTGATCCTCTGTCAAGTTCGACAGGATTGCTTTGGAGGTTGTTTTTTTAGCGTAGGACTGAATTTCCTGCCTGGCAGGCTTCCTCCCCTGGCCAGAATGGGCTGGCGGCCGTGCAAAGGAGTCCAGGAGAGCTAATGATAAATGTAATAGTGTGTAACAGTGATAGAGGGCCGCTGGAGCCCGGTTGTCACACACAATTAATATCCCCCGCTGTTCTGTCTCCGTTTGTTTGTTCCCCCGTGATTCGGCTCCCAGTTAACTAATAGCACATGAGCCTGGACATAAATTGTATTTGACACGAGGTTTAATTCCGACCATTTAAAATTTCAACTGCCCCCTGAGCCTGCCTGCCCCCGGAGTTTGTTTACGGGCCTGATTATTTAAGGAAGAGAACCCGAACATTGTCTGGATTCTTACAACTAAAAGGAAGGTGAGGGTAGGCAGACCAGCTTCTCGGCCTACTCATGGCTCTGAGTGGAAGGAAGGAAATTTGTATTCTGGGCCTCAGTCTTTCCCCAGTGTGTTCCATCCTGCCATCCTTGGGCAGAAGGAGCTCTGAGGGCTGATAAAATGCGCATTGAAGATCATATTCTAAACCATAGTTGGGCATACACAGACTCAGAACACACACACACACACACACACACACACACACACACACACACCAGTGTGCCCGCAAAGCAGGGGCATGAAAACATGCAGTTCTAAGCAGGCTCCACTGACGGCAGAGGGGCTTCTTCCTCAGCAGCTTCAAGTTATTGAGCGAGCATGCTAAGGCGGGCAGAAAAATAACGTTTCGATTTACTTAGAGATACAGTTGTTATTGCCATAACCTTAATGAAAGCTGTAAACAGTGCGGTATTAAGGGAGATTTATACAGAAACACTTTTAACATGTAGACATAGATTTTGCGATGCATACAGCACCTCCTTTCTAAAGGCAATCAATATGGTTATGAACGGCGGTGATAAATTACAGGCTCTGAAGCTATAGAGGGAGGTTTTTTGCACGGGTGTATAAATCAGGTGGTATTGGCGTTCCATGGGACCCATGCACCACAGTAAATCTGCCAGGCTCGGACAGGCACAGAGCATGCATTAGTGGTTTGGGGGCTGCCTGCTAAACTCCTGTTTACCCGAGGCATTAGCAGGTCTTGTCTCTGTTATAATTCTGTATTTGATAGAAGCCCATAAAATATGCCTCTTTGTTCCCCTTCCCCTTCCCCATGTGCTGGCCTCTCTCATGGTCCCCAGAACTACTGTGGTTTTCTCTGATTTGTGTATATATGTGTGTGCATGTGTGTGTGTGTGTGTACCCGACTATTTATTCAAGAACATGATTCAGGACAAGGCCAATTCTGTTGACAGAGATGAAAGGAAATTTATATCAAGGAGAAATCTCAGCCTGTCCATAGCAGGGGAAGTTAGGGAGCAGACATTTTGCAGAATTTGTACTCAGAAACCATCTCTATGCCCCAACTGCCTCCGAAGGGGTCACCAGGACTCTAGCCTCAGGATTAGACCCTGGAGGCTTTTCTTTCAGGTCTTGGGGTCAGTGGGGAGCAGCCGCTGAAGGCTGCCTGAGGGAGGGATAAGGAAACTGGAGAGGTAGAGCTCTGCTTGGAGACTTTCTGAGCCCCCGAGCATCCTGGGACTACTTGGATCAGGAAGGCCCTGCCAGGCCCTCAGGAAGGGCTGCTGCTGCCCTCCTCTTCATTTCCTGTTTCTAAAAGCCAGGATACCACAAGGTGGGTCTAGGATGCAGCCGCTGCTTCATTAACTTAGGTTTGTGTTGCTTGCAGTTGAAGAGACCTTCAGGTTAGTTACCCTGAAGGCATATGAAAGTCCTGTCTTCTGCCCTGTGTGTAGCAGCTCTGCTTTTATAATGAAGATATAGGAATGGTGGGAGCCCTAGGCAGAGTCAGAGGCATGTCAGCAAGAAACAGCGACATAGTCCTCAAGGAGGAGCTGAAGGGCCCAGGAAAACACACACACACACACACACACACACACACACACACACACTTGGTTTTTCCAGACAGGGTTTTTTTGTTTTTGTTTTTTGTTTTTTTCTTTTCTTTTTTTAAGTTTCTCAAGACAGAGTTTCTCTGCTTGACGGTCATGGCTGTCCTAGAACTCACTCTGTAGACCAGGCTGGCTTCGAACTCACAGAGATCCACCTGCCTCTGCCTCTTGAATGCTGGGATTAAAGGTGTGCATCACCACTGCCCAGCAATACACACGTAGTTGTGTGGCTGTATGTATGTATGTGGACATGAGTATGCTACAGCGCACGTATGGAAGTTAGAGAATACCATATGGCTGCCAGGGATTGAACTCAGGCTTGGGGGCGAGTGCTGTCTCCCATTGAACCATCTTGTCAGCCCTAAGACTCCTCGTGAACCAAGCACTATTAGGCTAAGCAGATGGGCCACCTACCATTCTCATCTGGTTGGCCAGCTGAAATAGCCTGTCACTTATACCTGGAGGAATGGATGGGGCCTCCATGCTTCCCAGGATCTTCTTAGTGGCTGTCACACGGTGTGGTCTGCTGAGGGAAGGAAGGGATGGGCACCTCGTGGGGTGGCGTGCTCACTCTAACCTTTCCATTCTCCCTGACTCACTGATGTGCATGCCACCTGCTTTCCCCTCCCCCGAGGTGCACCTTCCACCCTCCCTCTCACATTCCACCCTGGCCAGCAAGCTCCTCAGCGGCCTGGCCTCGCCTACCTTTGTGCTCCTTACTCCAACAGTGACGGAGACTCCGATGTGGACTCAGAGCTGGAGGATCGGGTCGACGGGGTCAAGTCTTGGTTGTCAAAGAACAAGGGACCTTCCAAGGCGGCCTCTGACGACGGCAGCCTGAAGAGTTCCAGGTGAGTGCCTGGCCTCGAGCAGGGAGGAAAAGCCATCTCAGCCCCAGTCATGGGTGGGCGGGATCCTGACGCCAAGGGTGCCACCCTCAGGCCACATGTACACTCTTCTGGCCTGTGCAAAGAACACAGAAGGCCAACTGCTTAGCCAGGTAACGGTTCCCTGTTTGGGTGTGAGCTCTTGTATAGATTTAACTTAATTCTATCCATCTGGTCAGCAACTGTCTAACTGCTGCTGCCTTTGAAATCAAGCCTTGGGTGGAGCAGTGGGGGCTCTGGACCTCTGCCCTCTGCAGAGCGCAGTGCAAAGGCACCAGTTCCCAGAGCTGTGCTCCTCCTCAGACTTCCTCTTCTTGCCCGCCTGCTCCTCCAGGCTTGCCTGCTAATGGGGTGCGGTGGGGGGCTTGGTCCTCTACTCCCAGCCCAGCATAATCTTCTGATCATACCCCAACCGCCACTTTTAGAAGCCAGCGCCCACTGCGCCACTCATCACTGGCCAGCTCTGGCCCATCCTCACCCCTCACCCCTTCCCAGAGTTCCCTCCTCCCTCCTCCACCTCTCCAGAGACAGTAGGCAGGCTGAATAGGAAAAGTAGTCTCTCTCCTTCTTTTCCAACTCCCCCAGGCCCCTTCCCCCAGGTTCAGCCCCTTACCACTAGCACCCAGCAGCCCCTTGTAATTGGTTTAATTTATTCGGCCAAACAACATTTTGTTATAGCAGATAATGCTGCCTTCCCCGCCCCGCTGCCGTTCACCACAGTGTGGCACAAGGCTCCAGGTAGTTGACAATGAAATAAATTGAACTAAACGTTTTAGAGGGAAAAAGTGATGAAATAGAACAATAGTCTAATTTACATGACATTCTCCATGAAGCTATTTTCACTGACGCAAATTATTTTGCTTCATTTCCTCGGATGCTCTCGCCACCGCTCTGCCAGGGCTGTGCGGGTTTTCTTCTCCTCCCTCTCCCTCCGTGTCCTTATTTTTTGTTAATGCCTCTCTCTCCTCTCCTCTCCTCTCCTCTTCTCTTCTCTCTCCTCTCCTCTCCTCTCCTCTTCTCTCTCTCTCTCTCTCTCTCTCTCTCTCTCTCTCTCTCTCTCTCTCTCTCTCTCTCTCTCCTGTCATTCATCCACTCTGTCGGGGTCTCTCTTGGGCCTCCCACCCGCTCAGGACGGCTCTCAACAGCCTCCCTAAGGAGGGTAAGGGGCTGGAGGACAGACCAGCCTCTGCACTCAGCTCCCTCAGCTACCGCAAGAGGCTCACCCTGAAGGACTCCATCGGGGGCACTGGGGACCAGGACTCCCTCCTCACCACCCTGAGCGAGCGTGCCACCTCCCCTGAAAGGCCCCCCAGGAAGGCCCGTGTGGGCCCCAGGGAGGACCCCGAGCAGACCCCGGGCAGGAGGTGTGAGGAGCGGGATGACTGTGGCTCCATCATCTCGGGGGCTGGCAGCCGTCCTGGCCGTGGTCTGGAGAAGCGCTGGGGTTCAGACTTTGACCGAGCCTCGACGGTCTCTGCCCCGGTCAGCAGGGCCTCCTCGGCCACGCGTGGCTCCGGGGAGGACAGGGCTCGCTCCTCGCTGAGCTTCTCACTGTCAGGCTCACCCAGCTCCCGCCGCAGCACGTCCAGGCTCGACAGCTTGCCAAGGACCCTAAGCCCTTCCTGGAGCAGAGCCTCAGGCCTGGGCAGGGAGAGCCCCGACTCCCGGCTGTCCCTGGGCCAGAGCTGCCTGGATGAGTGGGATGATGGAGCCAGCGTGGCCCTCAGTGAGGCCCACTCACAGTTCAGCCACCCGTCACTAGCCCGCAGTCTGTCTGTGCCACCCCAGCCACGGGGCTCCTCCTCATCCTCTGTCACTGAGGGCTCCAGCGCCCGACCAGTCAGCCGCCACTCCTACCTGGATCCAGACCTGGAGGCTGCCATTAACGAGGTTCTGAGCTACAAACCTGTGCCGTTCCAGCGGAGCAGCCTAGAGCCTGACTCCGAGGATGATGACGACCGGAAGAGCATCCAGAGCAGCCAGAGTGCACAGCTGGATTGCTCAGAAAGGAGCACCAGCATCCGCCGCTCTGCCTCTGCAGTGGATGTCTCTGGGGCGCGCGGTGGTCACAAAAGCCGGAGCAAGCGCAGGAGCAAACGGAGCAGCCCCAGCTCCAGCTCCAGCTCCAGCTCGGAAGGTTCCTCGGGGCACAAGCGGCGGAGGAAAGGGCGCTCCCGGAAGAGCAAGAAGAAATCCAAATCGAGAAGAAAAAAAACTGAATCTGAGTCCTCCTCATCCTCATCTAGCGGCTCCACGGTCTCAGGCCATAGCCGCTCCAGTGTGAAAAGGGGCCCAGCTGTAGACATGGAGGAAACCGAGCAAGTGCCAAGAAGGTCGAAGAAAGAGGAGAAGCAGCGAAAGAAAGAGGTCGACAGCCTGATGATGCGGTACCTGTACCGGCCAGAGAGTGACTAGCAGTAGGTGGCCTGGCCTGGTGTGGAGTGCAGCATGGCGTGTCCCACCCTTGGTTGAACTAACGTGCTCCCTGACCCTCCAACCACCACCTCAGGCGGCTCCCCTCTTGGGAGCCTCCTGTGCTGATTTTGGAACTAATCTTTCCTGTGACTTCCTAATCATCTATCTGTGTTTCACATAAAAAGTTAGGGCCCAGAGAGGTTGTCCAAGGTGACCCAGCTGGGAAGTGAGAGCACCAGCAGTTAATGAGATCTGTTTAACACCTTTAACCGGAACTGCTTCTCCATAGGGCCACATGCAGAGCACGTGGGTGACACATAGGTGTCACCAGCACCCATCTCAGAGCTCTCAGCCAAGGATACTAGCTGCCATGACACATTGGCTGTGAGCTCTGATGACACAGACACTTTGCTCTCTGCTCAGCTCCCTTCCTCCCTAGCATGGATCTCAAGCTGCAGCCTACACTGTACCGCATCCTACAGTAGACCCAGGAGATGCCTGAAGCCTCGCCTCCTAGCCTCCCGCCCACACTCAGCCCACACATGGGCGGCACCTCAGCTCTTCTCATCTTGTGAAGTTCTAATGAATAGAAATTAGGAGCTGCTGAGTGACAGCCCCTCACGGCTCCCCTGCCTCCCCCAGCCCTTTCTTCTGCCTTGTGCCCACACCTTCAACCGAGAGAGGCAGAGCCTGAATCACTGGGATACCATTGTTGCCAGTTTTCCTGGTGGGTGGTGACATTTTGAATCACCCCTGTTGTGAGCCGGTATGAAGCATTTTCAGCATGGCACCCTCACGGGCAGGCTTGCTGCTTCCCAGGAGGCACAACCACCTGGGGTACTACAGTTGTCTTCCAGATGCATGAACTAACACACCTGTAGCATGCTTGTGCCATGGGGTGTCTGGTGAACTGGGCTACGCTGAAGGAACAGGACAAGAGGAAGTTGCCTGTGGCCATTTGGGAATGGGGGAGGGGAAGTGAGAAGTAGTGAGGAAATGGAGCCCGAATCCAGGCTTAGGACAGCTCCGAGCTGAGCTACGAAGCACTCCTTGGTCTCAGCACCGCTCTGTTGCTTCTCCCATGCCGGGGGTTTCGGGGTGCTCAAGGGAGAACAGGGAGCATTTGTGGCCTCTGCCAGCTCCATCGGGAGACAAGCTAGGAGTCAATTGGTCTACAATTCCATCCTCTTTTTAGCTAAGGACTGTGCACCTCAGGGCGACAAGTCAGTTGATGGGTGGGAGGAGAGGTCTAGAAAAAAAAGGCCAGGCTTTTCTGTACCCCTTTCCAGAAGGAAGCCAGTGCCTTTCTGGGCCATTCCGGACTGACTGGTGAGCAGCAGATGTCATGTCTGACTCCCTCCAGCTCCCAGGCACCGTTCACAGTGGAACTAAGACAAGAAGCCCGTTTCTAAGGCCTCCCTCTCATCCACAGATCAGTTGCTTTTGTCTACAGGGAGAGCCACCTAGACCTGAAAACCTGCCCTGTGCCACTCTGAGGATTAGAGTCAATGCTGGTAGAGTGGTCCCCAACTAGGACAAAGCCAAGCACGTGGGGGGGGCAGGGGGCAGAGAGGGCTTTGCTGGCACCCACTGCCTTTGAACCAGGTATGCGGTGCAAAGGCAGAAGGTGGTGACAGAGCCTCACCTGGGGATAAGGACCAATAAAGAATTCCAAAACACAGACCACAGCATCACCCTGGGCTTTCCCAGCAGGAATTAGCTTGTATATCAAATTGTTTGTGACAGCGCAGAGCAGGAGACGCTGGCTTGTGGGGAGGAAAGCTTTTTAAACAATTTAGTTAAAATGTTCCAATTGCCAGCCCTGACTCTTGCTCTGGGAACAGGGTGGTGGCAATAGACGCAGATATGTCCAGAGGAGAGCTCAAGAAATACCACAAAGGATGTTGTGGCTCCATAGCAAGGCAGTTTACCCTGTTCTTGGTTGCCTCTGCCTCTTCACAGTATCTTTAGAGCAACCTGACTGCGTGTACCAGTGAAGGCTGGAGATAAAAGGTGGATGCGACTGGGCACACAGGGCTCTGCCTCATTTACATCTGGACCCCAGCCCCCACATCTGCCTCAGGCCAGAGGACTCACAGAATAACCCCACTGTCTTTCCTCAAAGCCAGGCGTTCCTTAGCCAGAAAGCAAACCTTTAGCACAGGGTGTGTGGGAATTCTGTGTTAAAAAAGACAACAATAACTGGGTGCCACTAACTCAGTATTCAAACAACCCCAGGGCTACAATGACCCCCATCCTTTTTGCATCGAACGGTTATCACTGAGCTTTGTAATTTTGTCCTGGAGATGCTGCAAGCCCCTAAGTGCTTCTGACCCATCAGAGTAAGACTCATTTATGTTCAGTCTAGTTTGTATTAAGTGTGTTTTGTGCTATTCTGATTTCTTTAAAAATGGTAATTCATTCATGAGAAATACGATAACTATTAACCAGACTGCCCCGTTGCTGAGCCATTTTGCATAATTGAACATATATTTTCCCAGGCTCTTCCTTTCCACCAGGGACACAGAAACCTGTCTTTACATACCCCAGGCCCTCCCCCGCAAGCCAGCAGGACTTCAAGTTTGGTCTGGTTTTGTTCTTGTCTAATCTAGTGGCCGAGCGCCCCAAGGCTGATGTTCAGGTTCAGGTTCAGGTCTTGGCTGTAACCTTGTCCAGGTGTTTCTTCCCATTGAACCAGCGTTTTTATCATAGTTGGCTGGGGTGAATAAGACAAAATAGGAAGTCCACACCAGCGAGGTCTCGACCTTCCTAACTAACACTGCGCCCCTTTAACACAGTTCCTCATGTTGTGGTGACCCCCCCCACCATAAAATTATTTTCATCACTACTTCATAACTATGATGTTACTACTGCTATGAATCATAATGTAAATGTCTGATCTGCAGCATATCTGATATGCATCCCCAAAGGGGTCGTCACCAACAAGTTGAGTTAATCACAGTCCTATAGGAGGACTCTGTGGTGGAAGCTTTTCCTCTGCAGCTCTATTGCTACCTCTAGGGAAACCTAAAATGCTGTTTATTTCCTCCCCCTTACGGCTTTAAAAGGACCAGTAAATGAAGGGCTGTCCTTGGCTTCCTAGTTCAGAATATAGCAGGGCTAGTGACTGTAGAAACTCTTTATCCAGGTGGGATGTTACAAGGAGCTGGAGACAGAGCTCAGGCAGTAGCTCCAAGGGACCCAGATGAGGACAGTTAGGGTGAAGCTGTGTTGGGCAGTCTTCTCCAGTGGGGACAGGGGCAATGGGGACAGGCGGGGGCTCTGAAGCCTGAGATGGAATGTGAATGGAGCCTCAAGACGAGGACCCATCTGCTGTTAGATGTCCCAATCCTTCTCCCTCCAGAGGAAAATGCTCCTTCCTATCCTCCAGTGCCAGAGTCCAGCAAAGACTCCCCAGCTAAGGGCTTTTCCCATTGGCCCATCCTAAAGCAGGTCTTGCCAGCCTCTGTCCTGAGTGTCCATTTCCCTTGCCATGGTCAAGGACAGAAGTCTTCCAGGCCCAGGGGAACCCTGGTTAGGGGAAATAGTCCAAATCAGGGGTCCTGTTAGGGGCAAATTGCCTGAGAGTTTCCTCCTTGGACAAGTTGTAATCAAGTTCAAATCATCATCTGTGTGATCTGTGGCCTACCTGCGTCAGAGAAAGGGAGCCGAAAACTCAGAACTGCTGGGCTCCTGCCCCATGACTCAGTCCCAGCTTCTCAGGGGAAGGAGCCAGGAACATGCAGCTGTTTCTTAGGTTCACAGAAGCCTGGTCCCTGCTGCCACCAACCTCCCTGTCCTGACAGTCTCCAAAGCTTTCCAAGTGCAAACCATGTGTTCTTTTCTCTACATTAAGCATCTCCTGGGTGACCCAGCAACAATAGGGTTTTGAAGGGCTCCAACAGAGCCTTAGTGCCCCAGAGCAGGAGTATGACTTGGCCTTGACCTTGTTTCTCTTTCTCTCTGCAGCCCAACCAGCCACTGGAAATCCCTCGCCCCTGACCCATCGGATGATGAGCATGATCCTGTGGACAGCAACTCTAGACCCCGATTCTCCCACAACTATTTGAGTGATAGCGACACCGAGGCCAGGCCGACAGAGACCAATGCATAGCCTGGGGGAGTGGTTCACAGCGCTCCCACCCCACAGCCTCTCCCAGGAAATAGAGGGGTACCACTGTCCCCACTAGACTGCCGATCTGCATGGAAAACACCTCGGCTTTCCGTCAGGGGGACTTTCCAGGTGTGGGTGTCTCCTATCTCCACGTGGAAGAGGTGGGGGGCGGGAAGGAGTCTCTGCAAAGAGAGCCTCCAACTCCTGCCTCAGAAATGCCACACTCTTGGTTCCTACCCTGGGCCATTATGGACAATGTCAGGTGGCCTGGCACTTCGTGGAGCTAGTAGTGGACCTTCATCTCAGCCTCCTGCTCAGGGATGGTGGATAGGTTGCCTGCTGGACCACGCCAGGTTGCCCATGGGGAAGAGTCAGAAGGGAGCAGCAATGCCTCCCCTCTGCTGGGGTGAGGGTTTTCTCTTCACAGTGCCTGCTGTCTTTTTACTGTTTAATTTAAATACCAAACCTTCATGCAGCTGCATCCTTGAGAGTGGGACGGGCTGCTGTCACAGCTGGGCCCTGTGGGATGCCTTGGGAATCTCCTCTTCACGCCTCCAGAGGTCCTTTCTCATGCAGCCTGCAGCCAGGGACACTGGTGAGCAGAGCTGGTTCTTCAGAAGTAGTACAGGGAGGCATGGCAGCCTGGTGCTTCTGGCTTGGGCCTAGCAAGTCTTGTTGGAGTATTAAGTGCAATGAGCAATTATTTAAGAGCTGACCTCTTCCACCTGCGCCAGTCCATGGCTTCCAGCACGGCCTTCCTTCTGCCCACAGTGTAACCAGCTCATTTGGTGCTGAGGATGTGTGGTGGGCACAATGGAAGGTAGATGACCTAACCCTTTGTCAGCTTCCCTGTTCCCACAGTTACCCCACCAGACACAGCAACAAGTGGTCTGGACATCCCAGGGGCTTCCCATAAAGGCCTCCACCACCCCCACTCCACCAGACTTGGGGACCCAAGGGCAGTGCCTGGTGCTGGACCTGTCGGCTGTCCCCTTCCCTTCAGCAATTGGTTTGTACTCATCGGGCTGTGCTCGCCCTGTGGACCTGATTGACGTAAAGAAATAAAAAGTCCCTTCCCTCCTGGCCACATGTGTCCCTGACTCTTCTTACAGGCCCAAGGGAATTCAAGGTGACCCCAGTGCAGGGCTAGATGTGGGATTCCAATGAGGACATGGAAGAGCCACCTTGGTCTCTGGTGACTTCCCCCCAAGCCAGGCCAGCGCCACTCACAGAGCCTTGGCAGGTCACTTGAGATGGGCGAAGAGACTGGCTATGAAGACAGAACCCCACACTTACATTGAGGCGGGTGGAGTTAGCAGCTCACTATTTCCTCTTCCTCTCTCTCCTCTCAAGACTTAACTTTAGTCACTTCAAAGATGACCTTTTTGATCAAAACTTGGGTTTTTTCTGTTCCTTGACCCTTTTTGACCACAGGAAACCTGAATAAGCTGGGAATACTACTGCCTTAGATGACCCCTCAGCCCCTGCCTGCCTGAACCACACACACTTAGGCTGTACTTTCTGGCAGTCATAGGGCATCATACAGATGAGCAGGAAACCAAAGACCTCCTCCTCCTCCTCCTCCTCCTCCTCCTCCTCCTCCTCCTCCTCCTCCTCCCGTGCTTTCTCTTCCTTCTCTGAACATTATTCATGACCAGATATATTTTTCACAGGAGCTAAGTGGTCTGAGGAGGAATGTGGGGAAGGCTCTCGTGATGTCAGCTACCCAGAAAGTCAAGAGAGGAAAGACAGGGAAAAGTCACCAAAACAAGCTGGGAGAACTGTACAATGGATCCTTCTAGAACAAAGCTGCCCGCCCTCCAACAAAGAGAAGGGCAATAGAAGAGAAGTTGTATTTGTTGAAACTGCAGCCCAGGCTGACCTGAAATTCCCTCTTCTCCTGTCTAGTGCTGACTAGGGGTTCCAGGTGTGAGCGACACACCCAATTTGGGGGAGAGAAGGCTTTAGCTCAAGTCTGAAAATTTGTGTTCCTCAGTAGCTGTTGAGGAAGCCTGTCTTTATTAGCTGCTGCGGTCTGGGCGTGGTCCTTTCCGACCAAGGATATCCCAGTGAGGGATTTGACACTCAGAGCATATGCCTCACCTGCTGCTACGTGTCAGCTTCCGGCCCCTCCTGAGAGGAATGAATCACCGTGCCACAGGGGGTGTGTGTGGAGGTGAGCACGGAAAGAGAGTGCCTTGGAAAGGGAGACGAAGGAGCCTCGGAACACTTTGTGGCTGCCGCTTGAAGGAGGATCATTTCATAGGTAGTTATTGCTGGGACATACACCAGAAAAAAAGAACTTACCCAAAGGTCCTGAGGTAGAGCAGGATAAACAGTTTATACCACAGCTGCCCAGGAAAACCAGAGGTCACAGTCCTTCCACACCCCCACACTCTCCACACACCCCCACACCAATGCTCCAAGCTTCCACATAACCTCCAGGTTATGAAGGGGGCAATTCCCTTGGTTCCCCTCCTTGAGGCCCCTAAGGCCACCAAAGCATGTCTTCATTCAGGTTACACCTGGAAAACCCACAGTTCCTGTGTGTCATCTTCAACCCTCCCTGCTAACTTCCAGTCCCTGCGGTTGCTCTGACTCCTGAGTAAGAGGTGAGGGCAGGAACCAAAGCCCCGAGGGATTCCCCATAGCTCCCACACACCACAATATCAGGCAGTGACCCCCAAACTGCTTCCTTTGTCCTTAAGCCCTCTTGGCAGATTATCCCAGTTGTCCTTCCCCCATCCTGGCCCCCATGCCTGGTGGCACAGACACTTAGCGATTTGCTCCTTAATTGTCCCCCAGCTAGGCTGCGCAGATGCCGCTCTTTAATCTCTCCTGATAAATGAATCGCGCCGCTCCTTTAATCATATGTTCATATCCAAGCCAATTTGAATCAATTTGGCAGGGAGCGTGTTGCAAGAGATGCCATGACTGCTGTTCTCCCCCCAGGGCCCCAGAGCCTGAATGTCTACAGTCCTCACTCTCAGCAAGGAGCCCAGGAGGCCCATCTAGGAAAAGGAGCGCCTACCTGAATGGCGGGGACTTTTTAAAGTCAGCCAGCTCATTTGCTTCCTGACTCCTAGCAGGCTGTGTGGGAATGGAAGACAGATTCTCAGGGCCTCAGGAGTGGGAGGGACAGAGGATGAGTTCACAGCCTCCTTGGTCACTGAATGAAGAGCCACATTATCATCCCTGGGAGAAAGTGCTGTCTTAAATCTAACCTTAATCCCTTCTGTTTCCCTTTCATTTCCTCGGAGCTGGTTCTCAGGAACTTGGAACATCTTATCTCCTCTTATATAGCCACACTTGTCAGACCAGACTATGCTAGTCTGTCCCCGCCCGCTACCCACAGCTACAACGCCTTTCATCTTTTCCTAGGCTATAGTCTTCCCTAAACCCTCTAGCTCAGGGACATCCCTGTATCACATTCTGCCCTTGAGATAGCTGCTGTCTCCACACTGCCTCAGTTGGAAGTTCAGGTGTAGTGGCAAAAACAGGCAACCCACACTGCAACCTTTGGAAGAGGGGCTGACTCTTCTGGCCTCAGTTTCTCCATTTGTAAAGTGAGCTGGTGTTGCTGACAAGGACTTTTGGTTCAGAGCTCATTGCTGCAGCCATGGCACCCTGAGGTGGCACCACCCATGGAGTGGGGAGGCCTGGGGACTGGGGATGCTCTTTCGGTCTGGCTGAGCTTGGCTTCCATCCTGTAGCCTCTTCTTTCTTTCTTTCTTTTTCTTTCTTTCTTTTTAAATGTATTTATTATGTATAGAGTATACAAAAGAGAGTACCAGATGTCATCATAGGTGGTTGTGAGCCACCATCAGTGCTCTTGACCTCAGAGCCATCTCTCCAGCCCCTCTTTCTTCTTTTCAATAATTTTATTTAAATTTATTTTATGTGCATTGGTATGAAGATTTCACATCCCCTAGGATTGGAGTTACCAACAGTTGTTAGCTGCCATGTCAGGGCTGGGAATCGAACCCGGGTCCTCTGGAAGAGCAGCCAGTGCTCTTCACCACTGAGCCATCTCTCCAGCCCCCAGCGGCCTCTTCTTTCATCACCCCCTTTCATTTTGTATTCTCCTCCCTTCCCCACTCTGCCAGGCCAGGCAGAAACCAGGAGATCATTACCTTTTAGTCTGATCTTATTTGCAAGTCCACACACAGCCCTGGTTTTAGAGCTCAGTAGACTCTGGCTCCGCCTCTCACCTGAGGCTCCTCCCATATTGTTCCTAGAAGCCACACCTTTTAAAAGGGCAATGTTAACTTTGTCTTAAGCAGTTGACAGGGTCTTGTACATGGTATTGCCTTTTTTTGTTTGGTTGTTTTTGTTGTTGTTGTTGTTTACAGAATCTCTCTATGTAGCTCTGGCTGTCCTGGAACTCAGTATGTATATCAGGCTGGCCTCAAACTCACAGAGATCTGCCTGCCTCTGCCTCCCAAGTTCTTTGGGGCCCTCTCTTCCCAGATCAAATCACAAGCGTCGTCTGGATTGTTCTGTTTTACCGTCACGTTTGGCATTGCCCTTTTAATGATTTCAGCATCAAGAAGTTCAAGGAAGCAGTTTCCCACCCTTTTAAGGCCTCTTGGAAGTCTTAGGAGGAGCTAAGGCAATGATGGACAGGGTGGAGGAGAATGTTGTGAATTGGAGGGGTGCTTCCCAGGTATCTCTTGTTTGGTGAGGAGGTAATATAGTTCCCAGGGACTAAGTTTGCAGGGTCTCCAGCCCTATGCACTCGGCCAGCATAATCTCTCCCAATTCTGCTAAATGTCATTGTCCCCGCACCCCACCCCCAGGTCCCTAAGGTTCAGAGAGGTGATGTCTGTCAGCTTTTCAAGCAAATTCCTCTGCTTGGTTCCAGCAGCTGGCCAGGCAACTGGAACCATTCCAGGCTTGCCAAAAAAAGAAGGAAGGCAAAGATCCACTGTCGTAGCCTTGTTCTCAGGCTGCTGTGTGCTTGGTATTCAGCAGGCCTGGCCCAAGGAAGGAGACACTCTCAGCAATTTAAGGATAAGATGCCTACCTCACATTCCTGCTGCTCTTTATAATTTTCAGAGTGATGCCCTCCCCATACATTACCACATTTACACTGCACTCCCTCTGTGCCAACAATATGAATAACAGTCCCACACGGCGCAGAATGCATATTTTAAGTGATATTCGCTTCATCTAATTTCGTGACGGTATGACAGAACAATCCAGACCAGTTTTGATATTTGATCTGGGAAGAGAGAGATCCAAAGCAATAGCCATTTTAGAGCTAACAAGGATGCTAGATCTGTTTAGAAGGCATTTTACAGAGAAATTGAGTTTTCTGCAGTGTATGCTCCTATGATGGGTCATATCCATAAGGGAGATTCCACAAAGGCTGTGTGCTTTGTGACTGAAGCTGGTGACACAAATCTCCCAGTAGAATACTTATATGTGCAGATAGAATTTGCTTTTGATATCAAAAGTCAGCTATGACAGTTTTTTATCAAAAAAAATTTTAAAGGATATTAAGTTTTGACACTGTTCAGGCAAATTATATTTGAGGTGACTTAAGAGTCAAAGAGTTTCCATATTTTAATAAATTTTTATATGTTTTGTGCCACATTTACGATCTGACTAGATTAGGAAAAGAAGTAAATGCATTTGGGGAAGAGAGGGTACTAGGGAATTTCAAAATGGGGAATAAAATAAAAAAAGGGGGTTAAGAGAGAAAAAGACGGTGCTGTGGGAGAGATGTAGCTCATAGCCTTTGCAACAGTAAGTCTTTGAAAGACAGGTCAATGACCAGCAGCCAAACAAATAAAATCGTGTGTGATGAAATAGGTCCAGTGTCTCATTTAAACCCGGGGGCTTGGCATCAACCACAGGTTGGCACCTTTGCTGGAGAGCAGAGTCTGGCTCCTAGGGACTACTATATGATGAAGAGCAAGTCATAGTAACCCTGGTGGGTGGCACTCTCTGGAAGGCTTTGTGCCAAGCATAGGTCCTGTGACATGCCTCCATGAACTGTGGTTCTTTTAGGGGGCTTCTCTTCCTAGGAGACATTAGTGATTCTGCTCACAGGGACCTACTGAAATAAACCTAGGGAGCAGCAGGGCGGATCAGGGCTGCAGAGGTAGCTTAGGGAACATTTGTCTAGCCTGGGCAGCACCCTGGGTTCCATCTCTAGAATAGAGGAAGGAAATGAAGGAGAGGTCATTCAGAAGGGGAGAGAAAGGGAGCCATGAATGGTTTGGCAGCCCTTAATGGGTTCTTAAAGGTTACTAGTACACATGACAACTGGGTTGAAACAGCTAATGCCTCTAATCCCAACACTCTGGGAGGCAGGGCCAGATGGATCTTCCTGAGTTCGAGGCTAGCCTGGTCTATATAATAAGTTCCAGGCCAGCTAGAGCCATAGCATAAAAGGAAAAAAAGTACACACAAGAATGCAGGTCAGTAAATAAATGGAGAGCAGCCAGGGACATAGCTCTGAGAGGTAAAGAGCATGTGTAAAGCCTTGGGTTCTCTTCCTAGCAATGCATGTGTGAGAGCTGGAAGGGTGGTGAGTATCTGGAATCCCAGGTACTAGAGGCAGTCTGCAGCCTAGGCAAATACACAAACCCCTCCCTGCCCCACCCCGTGTGTGTGTGTGTGTGTGTGTGTGTGTGTGTGTGTGTGTGTGTGTGTGTGTAAAGTATCTGTGCTGTTAATATGAAATGTGTATGTGATCTTTGAAAGTACAGGTATGGGCACTAAAGCCAAAGAAGCCCCCTCCCCCATGTGGCTGACTGGAAGATAGTTAATTTCCTGCTTAGCCTACCCTGTAGATGTCAGGACTGAGGGTGGGGGGTGGGGGATGGGGTAAACCGTGTGGCAAAGCTGCTTAGGCAGGGTTTGGCTCCTTGCTCAGGGAATGTCGCCCTTAAAGCACCAGGCATCTGCTGACAGGCCTTAGAGAAGCTGGAAAAGAAACAGATTGGAGGGTGGAAGGGTGTCGAGAAGAGAATCCAAGTCTCTCTCCCACCAGCCCAGAGCCCTGCAGGTGATGGCTTTGGGTGAGGACGTTGCCATTGATAAAGAGGCTGGAGGTGAAATGGAGAAAGCCATTGCTAAATGTCTCTAAAGAGACATTTCTCACTAGCCCAACTTTGTACTGGCTGATAGACTTGTGCATCTAATGTCTGTTTCCACCTGGAAAGGTTTATCCTCTTTTTTTTTTTTTTTTTTTTTAAAAAAAACTTTATTTGCCTTGGTGTTTGCCTGGAACTGGAACTACAGACAGTTGTTAGCTGCCATGCGGGTGCTGGGAATCGAACCCGGGTCCTCTGGAAGAGCAGACGGTGCTCTTAACCGCTGAGCCATCTCTCCAGCCCCAGGTTTATCCTCTTAAGGAAAAGGAAAAAAGCATTGTTTCTGAATCAAATGACCAGGGACTGAGAGTTTCTCCAAGGAAAAGAGAAGGTTCGGATGTCGAAGGGACCACTTGGGGCTTCAGGCGTACTAGAAGGTCTGGGAAGGACAGTTGGTCCCCCAGGGCCGCAGTGCAATTTCCATGTCCCTCCCCGCCCCCACCCCGGCTCCCCAGTAGAAATCAGCTACAAATCTCAGCTTGTTGGGAACAGATGGCCTTGGCTGACGAATAAGCCACCGCAGGCTGCTCCACCTGTTCTGGAGCCGGAATAATCAGCTCGAGACAAACATCGATGCTGAAATAACTCATGGCAGCGGGTGATGCGCAGACACGGATTCCAGCACTCTGAAGCAGACCCTCCCCCTTTCCAGCCGTCCCCTTCTCCCAGCTTTCCCCCCTTTCCAGCCCCTGGAGGCCATCAGGGAAAGTAATGGAGCAGAGATGATTGAGACCCAAATGGAGCAAAAGAGGCCAGAGGAGCGAGCTGTGCCGAGCAGAGCTGGGTGGAGGGCCGGGCCCGGAGGAGAGACTCACCCGATTGGGTGAGAAATTGTGTCTCAGGGGGCCTTGGAGAAGGTGAGAATGGTCAGTGCAAGAGTGGCCTGGCAAGGCGGAGGAGAATGGTCCCTGATAGAAGACATTTTGTTTCATTAAAGACCTTGCTAGGAAGTGGTTCCCAGGACATGGTAACAGCCACAGAGCTTCTTAGGGGGCGGGTGCCTGGAAGCTGAATGAATTCTCTCCCGGCTTTCCCTCCATCCTTGATGAGGTCATGTGGGCTAGTGGGCCCCGCCTGGCAGAGGCAGATGAGGCCAGGGAAGAGTAGCTGACAGTCAGTGGGGGTCAGGCTTCCTAGGGAGCTAGTGGAGAGAGGACAAAGCTTCAGGCAGTGGATTTCTGGTCCACAGAATATAGATAGGGCACTGATTCTCAACCTGTTTCAACCCTTTGCGAATCGAACGACCCTTTTACAGGCATCAAATATCAGATATCCTGTATATCAGATATTTACAGTAGCAAAATTACAGTTAGGAGGTAGCAACGAAAATAATTGTATGATGCTGGAGAGATGGCTCAGCGGTTGAGAGCAGTGACTGTTCTTCCGAGGGACCTGAGTTCGATTCCCAGCATCCACATGGCAGCTAACTGTCTGTAATTCCAAGATCTGACACCCTTACACAGTAATACATGCAGACAAAACACCAATTCACATAAAATAAAATTAAAAAAAAGTTTTTTTTAAGGAATTATATGGTTGGAGGTCACCACAACATGAAAAACTGTGTTGAAGGATCACAGCATTAGGAAGGTTGAGAACCACTGCCCTAGAGGCTGGTGGGCACAAGAAGCAGCCTAATGGAGACTCCACAGCTTTGGTTACAGCTCTAAATGCCAAGTTTTTGTGCCCATGTAGCCTAAGGCCTCAAGCATTAGAGGGCAGGGCCTGTTATGTAGGATCATGCAAAAGCCTTTTAGAAGCTCATTCTGTTCTCAGAGGTGCTCTGGGTCTCTGCTCGCCTAAGCCCTGGTTCTGCTGAGTGTCAAAAGCTGCAGCCATTTCTGTTTGTAAACAAAATGTAAAAAAGAGTAATAATAAAATGACCCCATGTTACCCTTAGAGTCACAACAGGATTCAACAGGGAATTAGGCCCCACTCACTTCCTCTGCCATTTGATGGCAGATCTGAAGATTCATCAGGAAACACTTTTATATTAATCCTCCCTCCCAGAAAAAAAAAAATAAAGTTGCTCTTTAAAAAAGGTGTAATAGGGCTGGAGAGATGGCTCAGGGGTTGACAGCACTGTCTGCTCTTCCAGAGGTCCTGAGATCAATTCCCAGCACTGACATGGTGACCCACAGACCATCTGTAGTGAAATTGGATGTGCAGGTATACATTCAGATAGAACACTCACATAAAATGGATAAATAAATCTTTTTTTAAAGGCATAATCACAATACTCTCAGCATACTCAAAAACTCATCAATGGTTTTTATTATCAAACATCCAGTCAGTATTCAAATTTCCCTAATTCTGTTACATACTTTTTATTTTACATTTATTTATACTTGTATTTTATACAAAAAAAAGATGCATAGGCCTGTAATCCCAAATACTCAGGAGGCTGAGGCAGGAAAATCACAAGTTCAAGGCCAGCCTAGGCAACTTAGTGAGTCTGTCGCAAAAAAATAAAAATAAAAAGGGATTAGGAGCTGGGGAGATGCCCCAGTGGGTAAAACTCCTGCTTTGTCAGCCTGAGGACCTGGATTCAGATCCCAGAGCCCAAGTAAAAGCAATCTCAGTGCTCTGACAAGATGGGAGAATCCAAGGAGGCTCTCTGGCTCGGTGAACAAGGTGGAAGGTGAAGACAGATGGATACCCAAGGCCTTCTGATCTCTGCACATGGCAAGCTTATACCACATTCACTCATGCTCAAAGTGATAAAATATTACAACAGTAAAATAGTAATACGGCTCAATTGTGTAACATTTGACTGACACATGCAAGACCCAGTCTTTAGTATTGAAAGGGGGAGGGGGTTTGTTTAAAACAAGATCCAAACAAGATTAAAAGACTTAAAAAAAAAAAAAAAGACTATGTTCACAGACTTCTCTCTCAGGGATTCTGACTTATATGGCCATGGGTGTGGCCATAGCATCATATTGGTTTTTATGTGCAGCCAGGTTTGAGAAATGCTCTGTCTTCCTAGCATTTCTAGGACTTCTAGGAAGTTCCTGCAAAGGCCTTCTATCCAGGCTGTTGCATACATCTCCCAGGCTTCTGTCAGCAGATCAGGCAGCTAACGGGGTTGCCAGCAGGAGCATGCTTAGCCAAGAGGGTACACATCTCCTCCAGTGCCTCTTCTGTGGTGTGCTGGACAGGGTGTACCTTTTCCTCCAAATTCACACACCATGCATGCCTGCTTCCATCTCTTTCTCCTCTATAATATGCCCAGTGCTTGTTCTTGTCTTGCAAGGATAACAGATTTTTTTTTTCTCCCTCTTTTCTGTGCAAATAGCAAAATTCTTGCTTCAGGAAAAAGTGAGAACTTCCCCTGGGGCTGTACTCTTGACTGTTCAAGAAGCTGTTCTCACAGAGCTGAGCCAGGGTCTGCTGGCAGCTTGTCAGCATCCCTAAGATGAGTAGGATTTGAACCCAGTACATTTCAGGGAATCTAAGAAGTGGCTCTGTCTTAAGATGGTGGCCCCAGGATCAAGTTAAAAAAGTATGCTCTTGTCTGTAGCTGTCCTGTCTCTGCTTAGAGCTGGCCTCCAACTTACCTTCGAGTGCTTGCCTCTACACTCCTGATCCCACCCCTCCCCTCTTCCTGCCGATCGGATCCATTCCTCCTTCTTGCTTCCCCCACTCCATGCCTCACTGGATGTTGGTGAAACAAATCTAGCCTAAAATAATGAGCAATCAGCTACCCTGATGCTCGGGGCAGGCTGGGCAGGGCTGAGGGAAGGGGTAGAGAGCTGAATCATTTATAAAGCTTAATAAAGATGCAGATGAGCGGTGCTGAGTAGGAACCCCAGAGCTGGGCTTATTCATTATTCAAAGTTATGCAAATGCCACCGGGCATGCATGATAGAATCCTGCCCCTTGTTCCTCCCCCACCCCTCCCCCACCCCCATCGGAGCTGACAGATCCAACCCTCCCTGGGTTTCTCCTCCTACACCTAGCAACCCAGTTCCAATCTTGCAGGGTAATAGGGATCCTAGCCAACAGTCTTCCAGAGGGATCACCAACAGGCCCTGGCCTTTAGCCTCTCCAGGACTGAGGAGAAGGGTTTCTCCATGCCTTTGATAATCACAGAAAGTGTTCTAACAGTGCTCATGTCCATGTCTTAATATCTCAGGTTTCTGCTTAAGGGAATAGATTTCCTGAAGTCTAATCTAAATCCCTCTTGCTGCATACAATGTCCAACACAGAAACAACCAGATTCTCTTTAATTGCTCTCCCTGAGAAGTGAAATGCAGGCAGGCCCAGGGTCATTTCCCAGCCTGTGTCTCCAGGCCAGAACTTCTGTTTACCTTGTTCCAGCCCCTTCCAGGTTGGATTCACATCTCTTCAGCTCTCACGCCTATTCAGGAATATCAAACTTGGCTGAGTTGAACCAGGCCTGACCTTCAGATCACTGAGCCCCTAGGGCCATCCTTCCTCTGTATCAGTCTCTCTTTCCCCACCAAGACCTCATTTGTCAATTTGGTGAGGCTGAGGAACTGGGTCAGAGTGGGGAGCAGCATCGATTGCCTCAGCTCCCCTCCTTTCCTGGCCTAGCTCTCCTCCCTCTGCAGCCCCAGTCTATTTTTAGCCTGCCTCTGTTTTCTGGAGTCTGCTTGTTTCCTCTCTGGCCTCTTTCTCTTTCTTGCCCTTATCTCTCCTTTGCAGACCCCAGCTGCCCCTCCTGAGGACTCTCACTGCCTCCCAATTGCTTTTGATTTTCGTCCATCTTGAAGCTACCTAGGAGCTGCCCACGAGGGGATAGGACGCCTGACCGTGCTCAGGCAAAAGGCAGGCAATGAGATAATGCTGTGTTGGGAAAATCCTTCACTGTTGGTCCAGCCCCTTCTGCAGTGATTTGTGCTTCCCCGTGCTCCCAGGCTCCTCCCTATGTCTCCTCTCCTGTGATCCCACCCTACTGCAGCCAAGAAAAGCCCCTTCCTCCCACTGTGCACGCTACACCTTTGCCTCTGGCTTCCTGTGTGCCATGCTTCTGCAGGCCCTGCTTTACTCTTTGGTCTTCGGTTACCAGTCTCTCCTTACCTGCCCCGTTTCATCCCATTCTTTGCTAGTCTGGTCCCATATACCCCCCATATACCCCGCTGGGCAGCTCTCAGTTGTAGCTTACGTGGGGACTCTCTTGGAAAGGCCTAAGACTACTCAGGCAGGGTTTGGTAGCCTCCCCCACTTGTCCTTTCTCAGTCTCTGCAAGACATTGGTCTCCCCTTTTGGCTGTCACTGACAAGCTGAATAAAGCTGGATATTTTGGAAGGGGACTGCAGCTGGCTGGAGGAGGAGGCTATCACATTGGAGAGGCAGAGGAAACAAGACAGGCTGTGCACACCACAGAGCAGAGGGATGTTCCTTAGACAGTTCTCACCAGCTTTGTCAGCATGAGAGTTGCTGAGCTCACAGGCAGAATGCTGGCCCTTCTCAGCATCTGGTTTATGTGACATGCGTTAGGCTATTACGCAGACCCTTGCTTTGTGGCTTATTCCTTTTCTTTTTCAAACAGAACCACACTGGCCTCAAGCTCATCCTTATGTAGCTGAGCATGACCTTGAACCTCTGATCCTCCTGCTTCCATCTTCTAAGTGCAAAGATCACAGGTGAGCATCATGCTTGTGCTACATGTTGCTGGGGATTTGAACTTAGGGCTTCTTGCATACAAGGCAGATGCTCTACCAAATGAGCCATATCCCCTCAGTTCTTCCTATCATTCTTTAATAGACACCCAGTGCATGGCTCACCCTTAATGACCCTCTCTCCTCAGTAAGACGATTGACCACTCATAAAAAGGCTCAGCTTTTTTGTCCTTCCCTTGTCTGATGTTCCCAAAAACATGATGTGTTATAATTTACGTGTTTACATGTATGCTCTGAGCTTGAGGTCAGCCTGGTTTACAGAGCAAGTCCAGGACAGGCAGGGCTACCAAAAAAAAAAAAAGCAAAAATAAATAAATAAATTTGCATGCATGCATTGAACGTCTTCTCACCGCCACCATCAGCTCCACAAGAATATGATTTTTTTTAAAAATAGTGGTAGAATACATATAACGTTTATCGTCTTAGCTATTTTAGGTACATAGTTAGCTCAGTGACATTAAACACATTCACATTGCTGTGTGACCAACTTCCAGAACTCTTTATAGCCTCCAAAAACTGAGGTTTGGAACCACAAACAAAGCAGTTTCCTCTTCCTTCTCTGAGCTCCTGGCAAGACATTCTCTCCCTCTATGAATCTCATCACAGACTCTCCCAAGTGGATCTGCACAGTATTGGTCCTTTTGTCTGTCTGTCTGTCTGTCTCACATGTCCTCATTTCAGCTCCAAAGCAATATACGTCAGGATCTCTTCCTTTTCAAGACTCAATACTATCCTGCGACATGTACAGACTACATTTTGTTCCTTCCTTCCTGTGTTAATAGACATCTGGGTTGTTTCTGCTTCTTGGCCATTGTGAATAGTGACGCTAAAATCATGGATATATAAGTATCGTTTGAGATCCTACTTTCACATCTTTAGAAGATATACCCAGAAGTGGAACTGCCAAATCACATACTACTTCTCTTTTTAATATTTTTCAGGCCCTGTGCTGGCTAGTTTTATGTCAACTTGACACAAGCTGGAATCATTTGGGAAGAACTTTCAACTGAGAAAATGCCTCCTTAAGATCTGCTGCCAGCAAGCCTGCAGGGCATTTTCTTAATTAGCAATTGATATGGGAGGACCCAGCCCATTGTGGATGATGTCATCCCTGCGCTGGTGGTCCTGGATGCCTAAGAAAGAAGCAGGTGGAGCAAGCCAGAAAGTCACACTCTTCCATGGCCTCTGCATCAGCTCTGGACTCCAGGTTCCTGCCTTGTTTGAGTTCCTGTCCTGACTTCCTTCAGCAATGGGGTGTGACTTGAGAAATTTAAGCTGAAATAAACCCACTTCCTCCCCAAGTTGTTTATGGTCATGGTGCTTTATCACAACAACAGAAACCCTAACTAACTAAGACAGGTCCACTCTGCTGTTTCAGAACAGAGATTTCCATCTGTGTGTTTACTGATTGTCTTGGTTCCTTTTTCTTTTGCCATGACAAATATTCTATAATAATAATAATAATAATAATAATAATAATAATAAACAGTTTAGGGAAGAAAGGGATTTATTTGGTTTACAATTCCAGATTAGAGCCTATTTTTGTATGGGAGTCAAGGCAGAAATGTCAAAGTATCACATCTGTAGTTAAGAGCAGAGAGAGAATAAACGTATGTATCCTTGTTTGGCTGCCCAATACTCAGCAACCTTCCCTACCCTTATAGAGTGTAGAGGCCTTTGCCTAGGGAATGATGATGCCCACAGTGGGCTGAGTCTCCTTATGTCAGTAATAAAGACAATCCTTCACAGACATGCATTCCTCATGAAGATTCTCTTCCCGGATGATTCTGGATTGTGACAAACAACACACTGATGCATCTACACAGTACTGACACATAAGAGAAACTAGGTCAATATTTATGTATCAAATGAGTAATTAATAATATTTGATCCTTATACACCTCTGCATAGTTTTTCAGTATTATTATTGCCATTTTATAGAGACTACGTTTCTGAAAACCATCTGAAATTGCCCCAAAGGCAGATTTGGCAGGGGGCTGAGGGGATGAGCTGGCTTTTGGAGTTCACTGGAGAAATCAATCACAGCTAATGCATATGTCTGGGCCTTTAAGGACTGAAGTATGTAAAGTAATTTTCCTCACAGTGTATTTCTTTGTATTTTATTCCTATTGTCCACTTTCCCTGTCATTCCTCCTGTCATACCCACCCCCCCTTGTCCCAGCTTCTCTCTACCCAGAACATGTAAGATCTGTTCTCCAGGGTGGAACTGGCCCTCTCTGGGAGTTCCCCACCCCCTGGCTTTTGGGTATTATCTAAGCACATCAACCATGCCTGAATCCCTATTCACACCCCTCACCCCTCCACTCACCCAGGGGTAGTTACAAGCCCCATTCTTTTCCAAAGTAATTAGTGCAAGGAGGCCAGCGTCTCGGTGCTAATGCTGTTCATTAAATGGGAGCGATCCTAATGATAATAAAATGGCACATTTAACATTCAAACATTGAGCGGGGTTTCTAAGCGAGTGTGTCTCTGGCTTGCTTTCTGGTATAACAGTTTCGTCTTCATAAGGACCTGACAATACACCTTAATGAGAGAGTAGGGAGCTGAGCATCTTTACAGATCCAGAGAGAAGATGAAGATGAGACAAAGCAGAGCAGGAGAACAGCGCAGTGCGTCAACAGACAGACACTACAAGGATTCCTGGGGGTAACAGACTCTGTGGTACTAATTTAGATCATTAGAGCCGATGAGAAATAGAGTTACATAGAAAATAAAGACTTCCTCCAATATTGTACAAAGCAGACTTTTTGTTTATTTTTTCAGCAACTTTTTTTTTTTTTCTGGCAAATGTTGATTTATTAGAGGTGAGACTTTATGTGAATGGTGATAGAGACTGGCTCAAGTTCTTGGCAAAGAAACCCCAAAGGCACTAGTGGTTTATAAAAGATAATCTTTTTCACACTCCCTGGGAAGATTTAGTCAGAACATGCTCAAATTCATTCAACATCCCAGCATAGACATTTAAGGAGCCCTTTAGTCGACTGAACCCATCTCCAGCCCCTAACCGTTGAGACGTCCATCTTAAAGTTCCTTGTTCCGTGATGGTGAATCTGGCTGAGTTTCTGAGGATGAGAAAGGAGATGGATGTGGGAGGATGATTGGGAGAAGAGGGTCAATCGTTTGGTGTTTATAGGGGATTCCAGAGAAGCAGAAGAAAAGGAAACATGTCAAGGCTACTTCCTTCCCCTAGAAGGCTTCCTCATGAGGGCTCTCCTCCCCAGGAGAGAGGCAGGTGCAGTCAAGAGTGGGCCTTGCTCAGTGTGGAGAAGCGGTTCATTCGAAATGGTGCCAAGTCATAGGACGGCGGTAATTTCATGCTTAGCTCATAGAGGATCTTCCCCACGACAGGGGCCAACTTGAACCCATGCCCTGGAAGAAGAATGTGTCATGTATCTTCAAGTACAGACTCTGGGCTCTAGAGACGTTCCCTCCACACCCAAACAGCGTGAACTCTCCTCTCGGTCACTAGAAATTGCCTCATGCCACAAGAACTCCTTTTTCGACTGTCCACCCTCCCTATACACCCCATGTCTAGACGTCCCCATGTCTAGACATCAGCTAATGCACGGGAGATCCCCTTTTTGTCTGGTTCTTCAGGCTCCCCACCTTCCCATCCTCAAACTCACCAGAGAATCCAGCACCGATGACAATGTTGTCATACTCTGGGTGACAGTCAAGAATGAAGTGTTCATCAGGCGTGTTCTAGAAAGAAAGTCACAGCTGTGTGTGTCCTCTGAGGACAGGAGGGGTAGGAACCATAGGCTCTGGCAGGAAGGACCCGGCCAGGGACTCTCTCAAGAGAGACCTGGATGTGGCGGAGGTCGCCTCATGCTTGCCCATCCCCTCTGGACATACTGATTCTTCCTGAACAGCTGTCACTCTCCTATTGTGCCATGGACACAGTCGGTAGTCATCTCTGTGATCTAACTTTAGCCAAGATACCTGGGGCCCAATGGCATCTGTCTCTTCTCTTTGTCCCCAAGGCCTGCTCAACTGGCAGCATCTTGCCAAGAACTGCTTTAGAGCTCTTCAGGGAAATATAGGGAAAGACTGCCAGGCAAAAGCCTTGCTGCCTAATAAAAAGGAATATGAATAATCTCTAACAGGCCCCTCTCTTATTGAGGTGAAACAACCCACAGGGTTTAGCTGGCTAGTTTAAAGTCGCATACTGGGTCAGAGGTCAAATGGACCTGGCAGCAGCTGTGGGTCTGTCTCTTCCCCAATCCTGCAACTTGGAACATTGAACTCACTGTGTACATGCAGCGCTCCATGATGTCTGGCTTGTGCTGAAGGCCTGGTAAGTGATCTCTCACAAAGCGGCATAGAATCTGAACATCTTGGTTGTCTGAGGTTGTAGGGCAGTCCCGCTCCTCTGGGTCCACACTGTCACCATGGTGATAGCAGATCTACTCCCCCATTGGAATAGCATAGGCTGTAAAGCTGCCCTTCTGAACATACTAGCCAGTGAGGGATGGGTTTGGACAGAGTGTTTCCAATCATCACCCCAGTTCTGGAAGGTTCTAACACATAGTTGTCTCATAGTCATCTCCAGCCCCACCCTGTGTTTAAAAGGACAAGGCACCCGAGGTCTCAGGGCAGAGGAGGGATATGTGATATTATGCTGTAAATGGCCAATAGTGAAGCAGACTCCAGGAGGGTCCTACAGAGGTCTGTTAGAATATGAATTAGGTATGAACGCCCGGAACTGCATGGGCATCTAGTGGTACAGTGAGTAATCTTAGCCTTTCTGCTTACCTTCATCAGCCCTGGGTACTCTGATGCTGGAAGTCCGTAGATGTGGTGGGGAGCCAGGTCCAGACACAGAATACACGGGAAAGCCTGGGATACACTATAACTCCCAGAGACCTTCTCTCGCCAGTAACACACATTGATCCTAAGGGTCTTGATGCAGGAGGACATAGGAGATAAAGAGGGAAGCCATGGAGCTCTCTCTGTACAATAGCACATTCTGGCCTTTTCAAATCTGGCCTGCTTGATCTAATTATTGCATTAGATCATACTTATACATTATGTTGCACAAAGGTTTCCAAACCTATCTTGACCCGATTCTTAGTTTTCTCCCAGAGTAGCACCCCAGTCCTCCTTCGCCATCTTTCCAGGAGTTAAAATACTTCATATTTGTTCAGTGTTTACTATAAATCTGGCCATCTACTAGAGGCCCTACACACACCAGATAATTTGGTTTACCAATAGCCTTTGGAAGTAGCCGTTATTTCCCATACTGGTAAACCTGATGCTTATTGAGGTGAACTAATTTACCCGATGTTGACAGCTAGGAAGTGCCAAGTCCCAGGCTAAGTCAAGCCTGGCTGGCTCCAAAGTTTCTTCTCTTAGCTACTGACTCAGGTCTTCAACTTGCCCTACCTGGAGAGGCAACTCAATTCCCAGGGGATGAAGAACCCGGTTGGTCCAGGGTCCGGCAGTGATGACCAAGCTGTTGGCTTGATAGTTCTTCGAGGTGGTTTTTACTGTGACAGGTAGGCCAGGTATTATGTCCACCACCTTCTCTCCATCACACACCGTACCTCCTAGCTGGCAAATTACAAGCTGGAAGAGCAGGCCCAAGAAAGATAAATTAATTGTGATGTGGTTCATCCTGGGAGACCAAGAGCTGCTCACTCAGGGCAGACAAGATTTTGGAATCTTAGGACAGGCAGTGGTGGCGCATGTCTTTAATCCCAGCACTTGGGAGGCAGAGGCAGGCAGATCTCTGTGAGTTTGAGGCCAGACTGGTCTACAGACTTCCTAGACAGACAGGGTGGTTACACACAGAGAGAACCCTGCCTTAAAAACTCAGGACCAAACTGAATAAGGCAAAAACCTTCATACTGACATGCACTGGGGGCTGCCTGACTGGGGCTAGGATACTCCAGAAAAGAAAGCTGTAGGGGGCTGGAGAGATGGCTCAGAGGTTAAGAGCACTGACTATTCTTCCAGAGATCCTGAGTTCAATTCCCAGCAACCACATGATGGCTCACAACCATCTATAATGAGATCTGGCATTCTCTTCTGTACACTGTATACATAATAAATATATATTTTTTTTTTAAAAAAAGAAAGCTGTATTGTCCTGGGGCTGTCCAGCCTTACCTGGAGGGCTCTGAGGGCCTTGTCTGCATAGAGGACACCTCCTGTCTTGTCCAGGAGTCCCACTTCTCCCCTGGTGAACTCTATATTTGGGAAACGTTGCTTTAAATCCACTGATGAAAGACACTCATGGTCAATCCCCTGCCTAGACAGGGTGGCCTGCATGGTCTTTAATTCTGGATTCTCCTTCATTCCCAGCAACAGGAGCTCAGTGTGCCTGTTTCAAAAAGAAAAAGCCGGCTGAGTGAAGGGTTTGTCATGGCCCCGGCCACCTATCCTCGATCTTCAGTGAGGGACCCATGTCTACAGCATTACAGTTTGGCTTGGCATTGAGAGCACAGAGAAAGCCATCTCCGATCCCCAGCTGCTTCCAGACCATTCCCAAGGCCTCCCTGGACACTCACTGTTGGTTTGCTTGTCCTTTGCTCCTGACAGCAGAGGTCCTAAGTCCCCACCACCTTTACCTTGGAAATGCCAAACAAAATAGCAGGTGTCCACTCAAACGAGGTCCCTCACCCTTCTCCTGTGCCCTCGGAGCTACCGTCTCCCTTTCCTTTCCCATTTCTTTTTTCCCCTTCCCCCTTTATTTTTTAAAATGATTTTATTATACATTTTTAAATTTTTGCATGTGTGCATGCCCATGATTGCAAGGGTCGGCAAAGACTAAAGGCGTCTGGTCCTCCAGGAACTGGGGTTTACAGGTAGCTATCAAACACCCAACATGGTTGTTGGGAACAGAACTCAGGTCCTCTGGAAGAGCAGTGTGCATTTTTGACATCCCAGCCATCTCTCTCACCTTCATACATACCCCATACACCCCCACCCCTGTCTGTCTTCTTATATACTGCCTAGTTCTTGTGCATTTGTCTGTCTTATTGCTTCTTCTCTGTCACTTATTTCATAGAAAAGGAGATCTGGTTCTGCTTCTAATCTAGGCATCACCTTGATGTGACCTTGACCAGTGACCCTCTACCCCAAGTCCCAGATTCCTCCTCTAAAACCCAGGACATTGAATAGAAATATTGACTGTTTTGTGGTTGTTACGATGTCTGGGGTTGTCACTCAACATTCATGGGATGCCAAGCCTGCAGCACTCCATAAGATCACCCCCACACGGCCTGTGGCACTTTTGAACACAAGCACAGATGCTGGTCGGTGCATAGAGCCCCAACAGTAAACTCAGAGAATCTCTGGTTTTAAATTTCACTAGGCTTCTCCCATCCTTCTCACTCAGCCATTTTCCTTTGATGTTTGCTGACTCTCCGCCACAGGAGACCACAAGTCCCTTTTTGGGAGGAGCTATCTAAACAATAGAAAGGTGCCTCCGGCTCTTGGGACTGCTCTAGCATGTGTGTTCCCTCCTGGCTTCCGCAGTCCCACAGCACAACAGCAGCCGGCTGCATCCCCCAGGTACTGCCTATAAAGCTCGTAATAGCCTATAATGGAGTCTCATGGATATTACATGCTTCCAAATCCCACATTATCTGGTTGTGGGGATTAAAGAGGAGACTGGGAGGGGGTAGAGATGCAGTGGGCCTGGGGGCCAGTGTCAGTACACAGAGCTGCGCAGCACGCCCAATCCATTCGTCACAGCCCCCGCCTACCCAGCATTCTTGGAGATAGCAACCTCCAGCTCTGACTCTTCAAAGCTCAGCTCCGGCTCTATGAGACAGAATCCCCAGCCAGAGCCAGGCTCTGTTCTGTAGCCTTTCCAAAAAACTTTAGATTCGTTCTCAGGTCATGAAAACTTGCCTAGTCAACTTCTTGGTTAACAGGATAATTAAGAAGCTACCCCCAAAGACTGGGGGTGGAGGGCATAGCACTTGCCTAGCATGCACAAGTCTGAGTCCCATCCAGCATCTCCAAAAATAAGAAAAGTGTCCAGTGGTTTGTAGTTAGGTTATGATGCTGGAGATGGAACCCAGGGATTACTGCACATACCTCACCAAGCCACACCCCCATCTCAGATGTGTCTTTTTGTTTTGGTTTGAGAAAGGGACTTACTATGTATCCTACACTGGCCTCAACATGGAGGTCTCTCTGCCATTGTATCCCAAATGTTGGACTTCAGGCACACACCACTCCACCTAGTCAGGTGTTCTGGAACCTTTTTACCTGATGGACTCCAGGCTGAGTAGAATTGTGGGAAAGATACGGCTTACAGCTCACCTAAGTAGATATAATGTCCACTCTCTAGTCCAGAAACCTCACAGAGTGACTCTTAAGCCCTGTCTTGGGCTCTCCTGTATTCTTCTTCTTTTTTTTTTTTTTTTTTTTTTTTTTCTTCTATTTTTTAAGGGACTTTTTTTTTTAAACTTTATTTATTTGCCTTGGTGTTTGCCTGGAACTGGAACTATAGACAGTTGTTAGCTGCCATGTGGGTGCTGGGAATCGAACCCAGGTCCTCTGGAAGAGCAGACGGTGCTCTTAACCGCTGAGCCATCTCTCCAGCCCCTCCTGTATTCTTCTTGTCTTCTATCTTGCCTGCCTTCCTACCTTCCTTCTCTCCTTGAAACAGAACTCCATTTACAGAGACATATTGTGTGGGGAAAATGAACTTGTGCCAAGACAACGGGCAAATCTGTCGAATTATGAAATGCTGAGTGATGTTCTAATTCCCAAGCCATCCTATGGTAGATGAAACCAGAGTTCCCAGCCCTAGGAGTAATCAGTGAGCTGATTCTGCCGTGAATGTAATTGGGCCGATTGTAATCATTTTGCTCCAGTTCTCTGCCCCTGTGGCATTTATTCCTTAGCCCAGATATTGATCTAACAGTAGGAAATTTTCCATCTGAATCTGTGATGCTAGACCCTCCCCAAGTCCAAAGATATGTTTGGGAAATTCTCATTTTCCGTGGATCACAGCTGAGCTATTTGGCCTGAGGGAAACCGTGCACTGTTGGAGAAATGCCTTGGATTGGAGAGAGATTTTTGACCATTATGAGCAAATCGGAAATAAATGTAAAACACTGCCTGGAAATGCAAAGGCCTGTCATTATGGGAGATAGGTGAGAGGCTCCTATGGGAAATGCTCAGAGAATTGGAAATCAGTCAATCAAAACCAGGATCGGAGACCAGGCCTTTCCCCAAGTATGAAGACAGATGACTTCCACAAGCAGATTGGAAATCATTTAAGTGCTTACTTTCTTAATGGTTTTCCTAGATCCCAATAAACAGACTACTCAGTCTGCATCAATTTCTTACGACTGTGCTTAGGGTGCTTAGAGATTTCCCCTCTTTTCTTTTTTGCTCAGGTATAAGTTATAAGCTACAAAGTTTGAGAATAAAAATGAAGGGGTACATAAAAGGGCAAAGGAAGTAAGTTAGGGCTAGTCTAGAAAGAAGGGTCTAAAATCTTAGGGTTACCGGGAACCCTAGCAAGATTGCAACTCCCACCTCCCAGAGTGCCCATCGTCTGAATCAGGAACCTCTGGTATGAATTATGCCTTCCTTATGGCCACTTAGCTCCAGCACTGAGAAGAGACCATTGAAGACTCCTCTGGAGGTCCTTGTTGACGCCTATGTGGCCCACGTACTATGGGGAGCTAGTGGTCAATGAACAATGTCCAGCAGTTACTAAAATAGGGCAAGGGATCAGGAGGGAGGAGAGCAGGGAGGCGCTAAGAGGGGCAGACAACTCACTCTCCCTGAATCTCCCATCATGGGCTCTAGCTGCCTTTCTCTTTGCTCCAGTTCAAAGTGCCAGGTGAACCAGCTCTGAGCATCACCTTGGGGAAGGGACTTGGTAATGGCTGCTGTCTTTGTTGGTTTGGGAACAGATCTCTGTATTTCATCTTCTGCTCAGTGGGCCGAAGTGGAATTGGTTAACAAAGATTGCTCCAGGGAGGGGATGTGGCTGACAAGCCAGACACTTTGCAGGCACAGGAAGCAGCAGCTGCGGAGGGGGCCACCAGGTTCTGCCAGCAGCTGTACTGCCTACGGCTGTGATCTTGTCTGATATTGTCAGTGAAGCAAGGGCAGCCAGGGTCAGGAGCGGAGAACGGGGCTCAAAGGAAAAAGGCGGGGCAGGAAAGACATGGGTCTCAGAGCCTGGCTCTTCTGCTGGTACAGCATCCCGGCTGTACACATCACAAAAGACTCGGGCCTTATGATCCCACACATGTCATTGTCTGTTCCCAGAATATATGCAAATGTCCCAAGCCCACCTATGTTTCATATGCGCTGTCACAGGAAGTAGAAGAACTGGGCAACCTCCTCCACTACCAGCTCCGAAAGGTTTTTGTGGTTTTTTAAATCATCATCAGATGACATTAAATATGCTCATTTCTATCATTTATCTTATAGTATTACGCCGGTGTGTCTAGAAGGAGCTAGAGAGAGGCAGGAATGACAAAGATGATGAAATCATTTAGAAAATCAAAATTAAGAGCAAAGCTAAGGCAATTTGGATGGCATTCAGCCCAAAGGTAGAAAACTATATTCGATACCATTCAGAGAGTAGGAAGAATCTGCACTACATCCCTACTCAGTAAAAGGAATTAAAAAAAAAAATCTAGTACATGTGAGTTAATTAGGGAAGCCATAAGAAAGGACTTGCTAATGATAGAATAATAGCAACAGCAATAATAATACTTAGCACTCTGTCGTGCTTTGAAGGTTTTTTTAAAGCACATTCACATTACTCTTCATTTTTCTTAATTGGAGCTTCGAGACATCTGAATACTCTTTTCATACAGGCTATAACATTCCCTTTAAAATGCACAGATGCACTTTCTCAACCTGGAATTTCTTAGACCTGAATTTGTTTGGAAAGGAGCGTGGACAAATAATCAGTTTGGACCAAATCTAGCTTTGTGTCTATTTAATCCACAAGGTAATTTATATAAGTTTTTAAGTGGTTGATTAAAAAAAAAAAATCTAAAGCAGAATTTCATTGCAAGGCACACAAATCATGAACAGGGTGGTTCATGCCCAGAAGCACTCCAGGGGCTAGGGCTCTGGGATGGGAGAGGGGGAATATCTCAAGTTTCAAGTTAGTCTAGGCTACTTAGTGAGTCTGGGGCCAGCTAAAAATAAAACCTTCTCAAAAAGGAGGGTCTATGTAGAGATGGTTCAGTGGCTAAGAGCACTGGTTGCTTTTGCTGAAGACCCAGGTTCAGCTCCCAGCACCCACAGAGTGACTAACAACTGCCTAACACTCCAATTCTTGAAGGTAAATGCCCTCTTCTGGCCTTCCTGGGCACTGAGTACCTGGATGGTGCACATATACATATGTAGATAAAACACTCACACACTAAAAAAAATTAAAGCTGGGGCTGGAGAGATGGCTCAGAGGTTAAGAGCACTGATGGTTCTTTCAGAGGTCCTGAGTTCAATTCCCAGCAACCACATGACGGCTCACAACCATCTGTGATGACATCTGGTACCCTCTTCTGTATATTGTGTACCTAATAAATAAATAAATCTTTTTTTTAAAATTAAAGCTATTGTGGGAGCGGTGGATCATCTGTTAGGAGCACTGGCTGCTCTTGCAGAGGACCTAGGTTCAGTTTTCAGCACCCACATGGTTTCTTTCAACCATCTGTAAATCCATTTCCAAGGATCAAAGTCCCTCTTCTGGTGCCTCTAAGGGCAGCAGGCATGTATGAGTTGAGGCAAAATACTCAAACACATAAAATAAAAAGAAATAAAAATTAAAAACAAACCTTTAAATAAACACAAAAAAATAACATAAAATTCAAATTTCAGTGTCTTGAAATAAAGTGGTGGGGTTTTTTGAAACAAAGTTTTATTGGAACATATCCAGGTTCATTTATTTGCATCTTTGGCTGCTTTCACACTGCAGTGGCAAACTGGAATATTTGCAAGAGAGACCATATGGCCAGGAAGGCCTAACATACTTACTGTGTGGCTTACAGAAGAAGTTTTCTGACCCCTATTACAAACCAAGAGTGCAGCAATTCATTGATTTGCAGTAATTCCTTATGACTACCAACAGCTGCTGGTGGCACATGCCTGCACTCTCCAATATCCCTATCTCAGTGGAATTTGATACTTTGTAGCTAGCCTGGGCAATTCAAAGAGACACCATCTTTTTTTTTTTTTTTTTTAAACTTTATTTATTTACTTATTTATTTGCCTTTGTGTTTGCCTGGAACTGGAACTACAGACAGTTGTTAGCTGCCATGTGGGTGCTGGGAATCGAACCTGGGTCCTCTGGAAGAACAAACGGTGCTCTTAACCACTGAGCTATCTCTCCAGCCCCAAGAGACACCATCTTAAGAACAACAGAAGGGGGCTGGAGAGATGGCTCAGCGGTTAAGAGCACCGTCTGCTCTTCCAGAGGACCCGGGTTCGATCCCCAGCACCCACATGGCAGCTAACAACTGTCTGTAGTTCCAGTTCCAGGCAAACACAAAGGCAAATAAATAAATAAATAAATAAAGTTTAAAAAA